>JAZGTK010004513.1:0-16176 GCA_036877625.1 Ambastaia sidthimunki | reverse complement strand
CAATAACTAACCTCATGTGACAATATACCCATGTTTACACCTGAACATACATGTATCTGTCTATCTGTTTCCCTGTTGCCACCCTGATTTATTATATACAATAGTTTATGATTTTAATATGAATCATAAATACAACTATTTAAACTTTCTTGAAGGTTAAAGTGTAATTGCTTTGGTTTAATAGCGTCACATACGCAGCAGGTATATTATTAATATTAATATTGTTGGTGTTATTTAAAGCTCCGCAGTGTTTCTGGACACAGTTAAACTCAGCGGCTCCATCTACTGATCATAGAAGAAAATAACACCTAATACAGACCCTTGTCTAAATATTTATACTGGCTGTATTAAAGAACTGTCATATTAAATCACATTTTCAGACACAAGATCAGATATTAATGTGATACAGAGAATATTGAAGTTTTCTCAGTGCTATGATTGGCAGTTGTTATCCATCAATCATTGTGTCACAGCTGTAGTGTTATTATTCTGATACAGTGTTTTATTATACAGTGAAGAAGTCTTTGTCCTTCATATCCTCTGACTTTACCCCTATGAAAATTAACCATTTTTACCAAACGTTTACGAAAGTTTAAATCAAATATCATGGTTACTGTAGTTAAACCACAAATGAACAGTAGTTTGGCTACAGCAAACATAGTTATGGTTGATGAAACTGTGGTTCATTTTCGTAACGGTGGAACTTAATGTTCTGCATGCTGTATTTATTTCATCTCCCCACCTGCTTCCACTCTGTGTGACCCTGTGTGTGTGTGTGTGTGTCAGGTGTATCCTGAACTCCAGATCTCTCATGTGGAAGAGGCCTCGTCTCCAGCGACTATCCCGGGCTGGTGTAAGAAAGGCTGGGCTCACTGTCAGAGCCGCTCCTTCATTGTTGTGCCGTACCGCTGCCTGGGTGAGTCATTTATCCAGAAACACCATGTGCCAAACTTCCTGTTAACCCTGAAACCGTGTTGATCCACCAGCACTCATTAGATGTTTCATGTGTTGAAAACTTCCAAACTTCACGTGTTCCCATGTTTCAATTCCGGATTCTTCTATGAATATTTAAAGAAATAATCGTGGCATGATTGAGTGTGAGTTTGTAGGTTATATTATGTAAGTGCTAATAAGATGTTAAGATGGGAAGGTTTTCAGTAAATCATACATTTTGATCTCTCACACAATGAGCTTTGAGTCCAGAAGATTTTAGTGGATGTTAATAGCAGCTTTTGCTTTAAGAGAGACACTTGAAAACATACTTCATGTTTATGAGGTTTGTGTTTTTACTGCAATGTAAAAATATAATTTTATAGGACAACTATAATCTGCAACACCTCACAAATGTGCTAGGTCATAAAAATACTGTTGTCACGGTGATAATGCAGATGAGGGTAGATTTCTATCAGTGGTTTGGCTCTGAGGAGACTGACCTTGATTTCTGCTCACATACTGCAAAGTTCCCAAAATGTAAATGTGCCACATCAGCCCAAGTGTGTTTTCAACATCACTTTATTATCTCCCCGTTTCTTCACAGTTATCTTCCTCTGAACTTATTTAAATGTTCAGTTCATTATTTTAATAAGGAAGATTTTTTGTTTTTAAATGAGCCTCTCGTCTTACCTCGTCTTATCTCTCTCTCTCTCTCTCTCTCTGTCTCTCTCTCTCTCTCTCTCTCTCTCTCTGTCTCTCTCAGTTGGTGAGTATGTAAGTGAGGCTCTGCTGGTTCCGGATCGGTGTCGGTTCTTGCACCAGGAGCAGATGGACTCGTGTGAGAGTTACGTGTACTGGCACAACATCGCCAAAGAGGTGAAGTTCACCAGTGAATGTGGCCACAAATAAAGCCTGAGAGAAATGAAACTGGATTTGATCTTTCTTTAATGATTAGTGGGAGTGATCTATGACTCTCTTACTCTCATTTCCAGTCTCATCTATCATACAAGTATCTGTCTTTAAATACGTGAGGTTTTCCCGTCTGAATTTTATAGGTCATTTCTCTCCTGGCACCTGCACTCAGTTACAAACACAGAAAAAACTGATAATATACCGCAAACTGTTTAATGGATTTCTGCTGAAGCTATTCATCTTTCTTTCAAAAATTCACTCTCTCTCTTTCTCTGTCTTTCTTCACTAGGCCTGCACAGCTGATAGTCTGGAGTTGCATAGTTACGGGATGCTGTTGCCATGCGGTGACCGTTTCCGTGGAGTAGAGTATGTGTGTTGTCCAGGCAGGGCGGGAGCAGGTGGGCGTGGTGAGACGGAGACCACAGACACTGTACAAGGAGACACGACACCCCTGGTGTCCATGACTGGAGAAAAAGTTCTCACCAGGTATGAAACTGTGTGCATCATTATTACAATAAAAACTGCTTCTTCAGTTTTTAAATGTTTCTCTCTCATTCAGTGTGAAAACGACAGCAAGCCCCTCCCCAGAGACCCACATCGAAGAAGATGACATGGAGGAGGAAGATGATGAAGTGGTGGAGGAAGAGGCAGAGGAGGGAGGGGAAGAAGGAAATGATGAAGAAGCAGCTGAGGTAGAGGAGCCAGAAGAGGAGGAAGCTGTGAGGTCAGTTAAGGAGCAGGAGGAGTACGAGTACCCCATCCACTCTCATCTGCAGGGTCAGGACTACATGGACAACTTCTACTATGATAAGAACCTCCAGACTGTCAAGACCTCCACACAACCACAAACACGAGCGGACAACAGTGAGTCCATCTGTGTCTGACATACTGTAACCTGTTGAGCTTCATCGACTCCTAATAAACCTTCCTGGTTTAATGAACTCTCTCTCATCTGTGAGCAGCGGGCACTCCTCGCCCCACAGATGGAGTTGACGTGTATTTTGAGATGCCGGGCGATGACAGCGAACACGCCAACTTCCTGCGTGCTAAGATGGACCTGGAGGAACGGCGAATGAAACGCATCAATGAGGTGAGGGGGCGGGACTTCACACAAGACGGACATTTTCAGAATGTGCATAATTATGTATTGTAAACATTTGTGCCCCTTGATCAATATGTGTATACGAAGAATTTGTGACGTTTTGGGTGTGTGTACTGCACAGATCATGAAGGAGTGGGCAGAGGCCGACAACCAATCAAAGAACTTGCCCAAGTCAGACCGCCAGGCGCTGAATGAGGTAATCTTGCTCCGCCCCTAAAACAACATTCTTTTCTGTCTGATGTCACCTAGGACAGTAAATATTAACCAATAGCATGAAAGCTGTTTGGATGCTTTTGATATTAATTCTCAAAACTCTCTCTCTGTCTCAGCACTTTCAGTCAGTGTTACAGACTCTGGAGGAGCAGGTAGCCGGGGAGAGGCAGAGGCTGGTGGAGACGCATCTGGCTCGTGTGGTGGCCACTCTGAATAACAACCGCAGACTGGCGCTGGAAAGTTACCTGAGTGCTGTGCAGAGCGACCCGCCACAGGTCTGACTGCTGACAGTCAAATACTACCTTCATTCAATATTTGCTGTAGGAGATTCAGCAGAAGAAAAGTATGTTAGTTCAGAAATACTAGCAGAGAAAAACTTACGCACAATAAGTACAATACAGAACATTGATGTTATGGGAATATTAGCAGAAGCAAAGATGAAGGTGTTTTTAATCATAGTATGACTACAGATCATCACACTGTGTGTTAATCCTGCATGAATGTGGATAATATGATGCAGTGGATGTGTTCACACATGAACCACTTCTGATTCTGCTCCTCATTCACACTGGCAGCCGGATCGTGTTCTTCAGGCTCTGAAGCGTTACATGGCCGCAGAGCAGAAGGACCGGAGACACACACTGCGTCACTATCAGCACATCGAGTCTGCAGACCCCCAGAAAGCAGAGCAGATGAAATTCCAGGTTTTAAATTCTTCTGCTGCATCTTTCTTTTCTCTTTTCTTTAATCTGTTCTTCCATTTATCTTTTTCTCCATTTGTCTAATTTTTAATTCAAGTTTGTAAATAGCAGATAAATGATGTTGAATGACACGTTTCAGGTTTTTGTTGTTTAGACCAATAAGATTGCAGTGTGGGCGGAGCTACCCAGGCTGCAGCAATATAAGCTCTATATAATAAGACTGAAAGTCAATAAGAAGCATTGGGTTTGTGTGTTTGTAGGTGTACACACACCTGCATGTGATTGAGGAGAGGATGAATCAGAGTCTGGCTCTGCTTTATAAGGTCCCCGGCCTGACCGAGAAACTTCATGATCAAATCCGTAAGATTTTGTGTTTTTAAACCTGTTGTGATTTAAAGATTTGATGACACTTATCATCTATCTAACTACAATATCCTATCATCTGTCTGTCTGTCTGTCTGTCTGTCTGTCTGTCTGTCTGTCTGTCTGTAGAGGAGTTGGTGAGAACAGAGAGGGGGGGCATCAGTGAACTCATGACCACTTCATTCTCTGAGACTCGCACCACTGAGGAGCTTCTTCCTGCAGAGAGTGAGGAAGAGAGAGATGATGAAGAAGAGGAGGACAGAGCCTTCCAGAACCGTCCCTACCCACCACACATCGGTACCACACACACACACAGGAAATGAACACAAACAGTGTCACATGTTTTACTGTAGATACATAAATCTTTACACACAATATTATAACTCTCATTTTATCTTTTAACTGTCATTTCTTCATTTCTTCTTTAATGTTTGACAATAAAGACCCGCAGCCAAATGAAAAGAAAGGTGAGCGCTATTTTTATTTTGTTGTATCTTTTAATAATTCATTAAGCTTCACTGTGTGGAAACTGTAGAGAAACTCTGTTCTTTTCTGTTTCATCAGTGGATGAATATGATTACATCACATCTGAGAGAGGAGCAACTTATGAATATGAAGAAAAAGTAAGAAATCTGCTATGAATGTATTGCTCAGTAAATGCGCTCCAAATATTACCCATAATGCCCAGCAGAAAGGCTGTACAGAGTTTGATCCTGCAGTACTGCAGTTTGACCACTGGAGGGAGGCAACTGTGTTTGCCTGGGAATAAAATAATAATGTTTGTACACAGACTGTTTCTAAATGAATACTTTAAAGTGCCGAGCAGAGTCATGCTGAAACTGAGCCGTATTTAAAAGCATTTTCACTTAATAAACTTTTCTGTGTTTCTCAGATCAACAACTCTGTAGAGCTGAAGCATGTGCTCTACAAATCTCCAGGAATTCAGAGAGATGAGTTGGTTAGTGTCTGAAACATTATTTGGTGAATCATGTCATTAAAATTGTTTTGTAAATTAGATTAGATTTGTTTAACTAGTACCTAAGTACAGCAGATAACTCAGTTAGATGTGTTTTTATCCTACACAAATATATCCACCAATCAGATTCCTGTATACTGAATCAACTGTTTCTGGTCTGTTGTCTTCCTGTCTCCCACAGCAGCCAGACGTCTTGGAGACGTTCAACCGGGGGGCAATGGTGGGCTTGCTGGTGGTTGCCGTGGCCATCGCTATGGTGATGGTCATTAGCTTGTTGCTAGTCCGCCGTAAGCCGTATGGAACCATCAGTCACGGTATTGTAGAGGTGAGAGTTGATCTGATTGGTTGAAAACTACTGGAATGTTTGTTCAGCCTCTCGTCTAACAAGCTGAGATTCACTAAACTACAGGAAGAACACCCCCACATAAACTTTAAACCATTCTTTCCTTATCTCTCTCTCCCTCTCTCTCTCTCCCAGCAGGTTGACCCCATGCTGACCCCAGAGGAAAGACAACTCGGTAAGATGCAGAATCATGGTTATGAAAACCCCACGTACAAATTCTTAGAGCAGATGAACTGAGGGGGGCTCCACAGTCTGAAGGCCATGCCCACCCCCGCTTCCTGGTTTCTGACCGGGGTTTCCACGGCAACCCCCTCTCCCTTGTACTGT
The DNA here is from genome assembly GCA_036877625.1 of Ambastaia sidthimunki. Lineage (NCBI taxonomy): Eukaryota > Metazoa > Chordata > Actinopteri > Cypriniformes > Botiidae > Ambastaia > Ambastaia sidthimunki. The sequence continues at coordinate 10,306 of JAZGTK010004513.1, read as the reverse complement.
ATGTACGTCTATATGACCGATGTTTTAAAAGTGGCACGTAATTAAGGAGTTTCTAGTAAAATCTTCTGCTGTTTGATCAGGGAGATAAAACACAGCATGAAAGTCCTGATTCATCACCGGTTTCGCTTTTGTTTCATGAGGGTGTGGCCATGCCAACCATTTTCTGTGTCTGTGTCTCACATAGTTTTCAAAGGCAGTTTAATTTTATGGTGTTACTTCATGATTTTAATCATATTTTTGAGTTCACTGTGGAAATCTGTGATGGCAAACAAGTTTAGACCCTCTTAGACAGATTCATTAAAGACTTCGGTTTTAAGAAGAATTCACAATGCTGATTAAAGGAACGAGGTTTGTATCCATAGAAACTCATCTGACATCACTGGTAAATAGTCTCAAACACACAATAACAACTGTTTAAGTGTTCCAGCGTTCCACAAACGTTCATCAAATAATGCTTCCCAAAGTTAAGACTATTTTTCAGTTTTTTTACTCGTTAAAAGTAAATTCTAAGTAATCTCAACTCCATAAAGAAAGAAAAAGCAGAAATGTGTTTATGATGCTATAACGTTATTGTGTTGTTTGCTTTTTGGTGAAAATAAAAATATCACCATGCAAAATGACATGTACATAAGTAAAAACATGAGTAAAATAGACGTTTCTGTCATTCATTTGTATGGGGACATGTGGACATACAGATGTGCTGCTCGGAAAGAAAAACATTTCTTAACATGGCTGAATGAAAACGGACTGTTGTATAAAGCAGCACAAGAAGTCTAGAATGTATGTTTGGTAGATATAGACTCCATTCATGTCCTCCTAACACGGCCCTTAGCGCATAGATTAGCCTAGCCAAGCGCTCAGTTTCACACATTAGATTGTGTTGATTTTAAGGGTTTGTGTTGCGTTACTGAAACTAGTGTATTGTCACATCTAACAGCTGGTACAACTTAAAACAATAAGTTGCAGAACTAGTTAAGCTGCTGTCCTCAAAAGACCTGAAAATCATGTCACATTTGTTTCTAAAATTAGAGGGTTAGAAAGTCTGTCTAATGCACTTCAGTTTTACTGCGTGATAAGTTTTAACAAAACATGTTTTTTGAAGATGTCTTTGGGTGTCTCACTATGAAACAGATGTTTCGATAACATAAACGCAACAATTTACTGTTTGTCTGTTTTATACAGACACGTGTGGCTCTTAGTCTTTTTAGTAGGAAGAATAATGTTTTTAAGAAAATACAGTATCATCTTCTGTTATGTAACATGATTAACTTTTATATAAACAAAACCAAACACTAACTGCTCCGTTGTGAAATATTTATTTGAGAAGACTAATAGTTCATGAGAAGCTTTGTTTGTCCGTTTGTCTTGAGACATGGGTCTGCCTGTAACATTGTGAGTCTGTAACTAACACAGAGTCTATTCATACCACAGAATATACTTCACTTATCCTTCATTACATCACACTGCCACACTGTTAACAAGCTTAAAGTTACACATTCAACCTGCTGTTGTTGATCGTTCTGTATTTATAAGTTTAATAATTAGTGATGATTTATGACTCTGTGTAAAGTGTTACTATGATTTCTTACCAGCGTCAGTCAGATTTAAGACAGTGTTTTCTGTAGGTATGTTATTTATGTTTCTATGTGTCTTTTCATGAGTTGACCCCCCCCAACCCCTAGAGAATGACCCTCCATCTCAAAGTTACGAATGTTTTAACTGCTGCATTATTGACTTTTTAAATGCTGTTTTGGATGTAATTATATGTGTTTTTTATTTAAGTCGATATTATTAGGACTGTAAACATAAAATTAGTTTGATCACCTTGCTTGAAAACTCAAGCACAACTGTATCCAGTTTGACTTGTTTATTCTCAACTTTGAGTTGTTACAGATTTTTATGGTCTTGCTACATCCATTACTGAAGATAAATGAAGTCTAAGATCTGACTCTGAATGTGTTACTCACGTTGTACGGCCCAGTTTTATCATTTAAATGAAGCATGTTAAAATACTGAAGATCCAGCTTAGTGATGTTAAATAATCAATGAGATTCAAAATCAATTTGGTGCACTGGTGCTTTAAGGATGATGTCATTTAAAGCTACTGTGATTAATGCAGAACTGATGTCAGATGTGATTATCACCAGAGAAATGTTCTGGATGTGACAGGAAGGTGAAATGATGCTGTTTTGATGACATAACTGATGTAAGAGCATCTGTCAACTGATCTGACTTCCTGTTCCTGCATTCAAATGATAATAAATGACTCAAAGAATATGATTATGGCTTTTATCTGTTTATACAGGACAGTGAATCTCAGATTGTGAGTGTAGATCAAAACCATAAATAAAGGGGATCACGACCTGCTGTGGATCACAAAACTTGACTATGACTGAAGTTATATCAGTGCATCAGAAATTAAAGTGAGCACTTCAGGTTTAATGTAAGATGGGGGTGCCACCTGTTACTGCGGCTACAGGTTTAGACCAGTCAGAAAGACATGCGTGTGTAAGAGTAAAAACATGTACAAAACAGTACAGTACAGACTGATACTGTGGCACACATGTTTTTAATGAATGAGGTTTATGTCCCTTAAAGTCATTTAAATTGTATAATGATAGTAATTGTTCACTTGTTTCTGAGCTGATATAAAAGTTTCTCTTACTGTGCAACTGAACTGCTTTTGTAGCTTGAAAAACAAGTTCATGAAAGTTTTTTGCATACGACGGCTGACATAAAACCACAGCTCACGCTTGCTGACAAAAGGGGTTTGTTAGCAGAATGCACAACACTGATGGTAATCAGCCCGTGCCATAAACAAGAATAGAAAGAACTGTTTAACCTGGATATTTTTATGCATCAAAGACAGAACTTCCATTATTTTGCCTCTCAGCTGCTTTTTGTAAGTGATAGAGAGCTTTGTGATAGATTTGATTATATAATTGTTTATAATTGAGGTCTGAGACGCTCAGTGCCTCAGATATCATCCTCAAAAAAAATCAAATCAAAATCTTAAAGATACTGTGGACATGATTATAAGACTGGGTCCTGTTGTGCAAATAAAAATACAAATAATCCAAATTTGTCTATCATTAGCATGAACACTTTCACTTTTGTTATTGTTGAATAACAGGTTTCTTTCCTGAACAAGATGTCATTCAACAGCCCATAAAATTCATTTCTACCAACTCTTCATTTATCAAGGTTTAAACCAGACTGTGGTTTGTATTTATTGTTAGTATTAAAATGGTCAATGACACAGAAAGTGACAGAAAAGCAGGGCAGCCATGTTCTGCAGAACACATTGAGGATATATATAAACAGCTTTGGTTTGTATGGTTGTGGGTTTATTTATAAAAAGTACACAGTGGTCAAGTTCCATTGACCATCCATAAGCAGGTCGACTTGTTGGTGGTTTAACCTAATTATTAAACTGATGTTAGTAACATTTACCTAAAATGCCAAAACTAAATATATTTTTTTTGGGGGGTTTTTATGTGACAATATGTAAAATAAATGGACCAGCTGATCTTAAAATGGCCTCTTTCTTTCCTAGTAACTACTTTCAACCCTTTTCTGTCACAAAAGGTTATAAAATACAGGAAATGAACTGTAAGCTGTCTGTCTGACAGACTCATAAATGTAAATAGATCAGATTCTGAAATTTGGGATGTTATCCTGAGTCCTGTGATGAGATGGTGTCAGATAATGCAGGTGCACATTTAACCGGAATATGCTGAGAGGAAGTGACAGAAACAAGCACATCTATGAAAAATAGGAAACACAAATGAAATGCATTTAAATTGCAACTTTAATTGCAGAAAATATATTTTTATACTTTTATACAGGAAACAGTTCAGATCAATATGTTCGTCATTGCTTACAGAATTAGGGCTTCCTTCTCATTTGTGTTTTCATCAAACAAACACAAATAACACTGATTATAAAAAACAGCAATACAGTGATGCTTAAGAGGAGAAAGTGGATCCAGGAGAGTGATGACTCTGTTTTATCAAAATCAGCTGCAACAAATAAAACAAACAATTAAAGATGAAATGTAGTCTGGTACCAGTGTCCAAAACACAACCAAGGACTAAATCTGTTGACAAGACAGGACATATTTTGGCTTTGAGAAAGACTGGGTACCTGTTTTCATGGTGGTCCTCGGGGCATTTTCTGTCATTTCTGTAGTGTAACAAAAGTATTTTTATGTACTAGTAAGTAATTTTTCTCTGTGAATGTTGACAATGTTTTCACAACTTTTGTATTCATTATAATACTGTTCTTAAAAGAAAAACTAAAAACTACAAAGTAATACTCTGTGTGACAACAGCTTAAGAACTTACCATGTTCTTCAGTTTTGTCTGAAATTTGAAGGGTGATTCCTTTACCAGATGTCCGAGTAAAAGTTCCATTAACAGAGCAATACGTGATGCACTGCAGACTGACAGTGTCGCTGATAACCAGCTTCTTCAGTGTTAGTAAGTTGAATGTGTCATTAAAGGATTGTTGTCTGATTCGCTGATCATATGTTTTTACATGCCGTATATCTTTTGTGTTTTGGTCATTTGGATTTGGAATAACCCAGGAGAAGCTGCACTTCTCAACTCGCTCCTGATCTGAGTTTACTGCGCATGAAATAATCGCTTTATCTCCCACCTGATAGACATTCTGACTGGTGCTTTCATGAACCAAAACTCTGCCGGAGCCGCCAGAAAATACAAGAACTACAAACACAAAACCATACAAAATTATTATTGTTGCTGCTGTTTGTTTGCTGGACGTATTTCTTTAAAGCACAATTATACTTGAGCAAAGCAAAACCAAGTGTCTTTTTTAAAATATATAAAAACTCACCCAAAAGACAAGACAAAACATGAAAGCTGTATTTATATTTGTTCATCCTTTTAGCTGTTCGTCATGCACAAATGCTTTTATTTCCTGTTCTCAAAACAAAAAGTTCAGACAGACCACAGACCACAAACCCCTTTCACATCACTGCAGTGCACTTGTTGCTGCAAAGATTTCTGATTTGCTTGTACAGCTATACTGACATTAAACATACGTTAAACCTATAGTAAATAACAACAGCACATCAGTTATATCCTGCATAAAGAATTGTCCCTTCCAGAATTCAGTAGGAAACAGGACAAAGTAAACGTTTTGGCTAACATTTGTGAAAATAGTTAAATCTAAATACCTTAAAATCAATTAGAACCAGTACATTTATTATAAAAACCATTATAATACCAACCATTATAATATCCCTGTATTATATAGTATGACCCTTATGTTTGCCAGTGTGTTTTTATTGTGTTCCTTATAATTGCTATTACAAACAAACAATATTGGAATTTAGTTTAGGGGAGCAGAATAAAAATATTACAATTTTATACAGATTTACACTGAACCCCCACAATATAAAACGATGCTAACCAAACGAGTAGATCAACAGATATTGAGACAACAGGCCACTATGATGGAAAGTCGCTTTACAGGTTATGCCGGTATGAGTCATTACTGGTACATGAAAGTGAAAGTATAATACTCGTCTATTGGACGTTAAGACTGAACAGTGTTTTGTTTGTTGTCCCAAAGAAGATTTAAAACATTAATATTTTTTTCTTGTTCCAATAAGATCATTTATTGTACTCGCTGTATTTCACATCTAACGACAACTTTCACTCCGATGCGACTTTTAACTCATCCGACATGAAGTCAGTTGTGTGGGTAAGTCCAACATCAATACAGACATCTGATAAATTGCATATATGAACATGAAGGCATGTATTACATACCAAATACATGTTTACACCTATACACGGTATTTACATGTATTTCTATCGGATATGTATGGACATCTGATTTTTATAGGTCGTTTAAAAAACCAGCAAACGTAGGTTGGTTTACAGTGAGGTTGTGAGGGGGGGCGACTCCCAATAATGAGCAAAATGAACAACCAAACCACAGGTAATATCCCAGAACATTAAACTAAAGAATAAACAAAACGACGGGCACACAGACTTGCATGCACGGGACTCGACAAGACTAGGCAAGAAACTGGGAAAACACCGAGTGTACATACAACAATGTCGCCGCGCTGAGCCGAAGATCAGCGCTACTAGATTTTCACTTGTTTGTACATCAAACTCAATGTATTTATTATGTTAATTTAAACATGTATCCAAGTACTATTGAAAGGTGTTTGTCGAACGATGAGTGATTGTTTTGTGCTCTTACAAAAATCACAATCTTATCGTGGTCTTATACTAGTTACTTTGCTGGTAAGTAATCAGGACTGAAGCAATTCTAGCGTCAACTAGTTGCATTTGTGCCACAACCACTTGCAGAAATCTCGTTTTTGTTATATCAAGCTCAAAACTTGGAACACAACTTGGTTAGACTTATGGCTTTAAACTTGTAGCATTTTTAGGCTAAAATGAATATTTATATCTAAACACATTTATAAATTTGTATAATATTTTGTCATAACAATTTCAACTTTTTCACTTTAATTTTTAAGTGCTTCCACTTCAGCAATCTTACAAATGTCTTTCAAACAAGATCAGCTTTAGGTTTGTATTTCAAGAGTTCATAAACATTAGCGGCTGATGAAAAGTTTTGTGGTTTACAAACAACTAAAATCAGGCTGTTAGTAAAGCAGGACTGTCCACAAACACTTCACTGCTGCTGAATTAATGGTCAGTCTGGTCTGAACTCCTAAATTCTTCTTTTCTTCATCTGAACACATTGTGAACGGGTATTTCTTTTATGCTAAAACTGAATTTTCTGCATTTACATGTGTAACAATGAACAGGCTTTAAATATTTTTAATTATATGACATAACAAGAATAATGAAAGCAGAATGTTCAAACTATATCAGCTTAACTTTTTCTGATTGGGCTATTAAATATTTTCTCACCAGGGTTACAAAATGCTTCAAAGATGCTGAACAGATTAAAAAAATAGTTTGATAAATAGTAACTAAAATAGTTAAATGATACTTCTCAGAGAAGGTGAGAGTAAAGGCTGGATGAATTATGGTTGTATAATGAACGTTTCTTTTATTGTATGTCCACAGACATTACGCAGAAGTTTCATCATTATTGCATATATAGCACTGATACCTTCTGCTGCTGCTGGTAAGAAGTTTAGATGTATTTTTTATTATTATAATTATTCTAGTAAAGTTTGAATAAGTTCTTGAGTTGCAGATTTGCCTCTTTAATAATCACAGATTCATACATATACATGGAGTGTATGAAAGTTGAGGAACCCCATTGCTGTCAAAACAAGTGTGAGTGGACACCAAACACCGATGTGACCTTCACACAAGCATTCTGTGAAGTTTCAGGTAAGTCAAGTTTCTGATAAGCCTGTTTTTCTTGTTTCTTAATTTCTTATTTAAACATTTTCTTTTTAAATATTTTCATCATCTTTCACTATAAAATATCTGCATCTGATTCCTCTGAACCTTTAAACTGTATTCATCATACTTTCTATTTCTATTGTGGCTATTATGTGGTGCTGTGTGACATTGTGTGTGGTAGTGTGGAGCTTTTGTAAGAGAACAGACAGAATTCTCATGTCCAGTTCACTGTGAGGTCAGTGGTTAAATGTGGTTAAATGCGGCATTTTGAGGACGATTGCGGTGGTTTTCAAACTTTATTCTGTGGTGTAAAACGCAATGTACAAATACACACAGTTACTTTGCAGAGTTAATATCAGTTTAGATGAGTATTAAATGTATTCATTTGTAAATGTAAACAGCCGGGAAAGACATTATTAGGTGTTAAAGTGACTCTGATATTCCTGCTGCTGTCAGTATGAATCAAACTGAGTGACAAAACAAAGTGAAAAAATCACTTGCTGCTTCTGACTGAATAACTTCTGTAGCTTTAATAACAATTTAACCGCTTAATACATTGATTTTACTGTCAGAATGCATCAGACTGATCCATATAACTTTCAAATGTACAACATTTTCTTAAGTGTGAACATGCCCCTGTACCTTCCTATAGTCTCCAAAATACATGTGAAATAACTGAAGCCTATATTTTGGGAAGTTTGAGGAGCACTGAGAATGTATTTATTATTAATATTACTATTATACATTCAGTGTGTATTTTTAAGTATGTTAAGATAATACACACATTTAGTATGTTACATTATCTCTATGTATAACGTAATGCCATAAAACTGCCATATTGGCTTGGTGGACCCGTTTCAATTCACTCCAGGGTCCATGTTAGTGAGCACAGAAGCAGGTGAGTCTGGAACACAATTTACAGTGTACCAAACCTTTTTTTCTCCATAATTTTCTCCAGGAACAGACATGTGGTGCCAGTATGATAAAACTAAAAGCCAGTTCAACAGCCCCACAATGAATAGTGAAGTCATTGAGGATAAGAGTCGCTGTAACATACGTAAACACAATACAGGTTTGTACACAATTTTCTCAGATATTGGGTTTGGGTGGAGAGCTGTTTTTTTAACTCAAAATTTTGTATAAATATTTTATCATTACCACAAAATGACACTGTTAAATTACTGTACATTTATTCATACATTAGGTGGCTATGAGGTGTCTTGTTATAAAGGTGAAAACCCAATTTGTTGTGACAAAAAATGTGAGTGGAACACAAACATGTCCAAGGCAACATGTAAAAAAACAACAAATGACAGTAAGTAGCAATTTAGTTGGATTTATTATATGTTCTGTATATTATTTATACAATCACTGTATTACAATTATAACAGATGAAAACATGAAGTGCACATGGGATAATGATAATGAAAAGAAGACAGAGTGGCATTTTTCAAATATTCCTTGTGTACTCAAACCTGGTGGAGATTATTGTGAGCCTGATTTTTGCCACTTGCATAGAGGTATGTTGTACATTTAATCATGTACTTTAAATAAAACATAAATTGATGCATTTTTAAAAGGTTTAATCATTATCTCACATATGGGCTGCGGAACGTACCACAATGTTTTTAATGAATAAAATATCTAACTATATGTTTTAATTTTTAAAATATTTTAATTAAAGTGGAGGAGAGGAAAGAAGAACAGAATAAAGGTATTTGAGACATCTGTTTTTCTGATTGTAAAGCAAACTAAATATATACGTGTAGCAATTTTTTCTGTAGCAGTTTGTGTAAGATGTGGAGTGGGGGGGTCACTGTCACTGTTCTGCAGAGTTTAGGTCTAAGCCTACTCCAGCACACTTACCTGACACTTTCAAGTTATCCCAAAGCTTATGATCAGCTGCTTCAGACTCTTCAGGACTGAACTAGTTTCACTTTAATTATACTGACTGCTGTTGAATTACTAGTTCACAACGAGTGTGTGTTCACAATCAGCTCTGATTATCGGCTCATGTTATCTTATTTCTGTATTTATATACGTATATATAACCTCTAAGATAAATAAGTCTACGCAACGGGTGCCATTTGGGTCTGCAACGTTTGATGAGATACTTAAAGGCTGCAAAAGTCATTAGATGATGAAACATTGTTAAATTCTAGAATTTAATTTAATTCTAGACTAAATTGAATTAGTTGCTACAATGTTTTAGGTGGTTGCTAGGGAATGCTATGTTGACAATGTCAATTCAACCCTTAAATTTATGTAAATTAATGATACATTAGTGAAAGTGAAAGAAAAAAGATAAAAAACATTTAATTTTAAATGTTTATGTTTAAATGTTTAAAGTTATTAATTAGGAGCTTTTTTCTGCAGTTTCTAAAATGAATATATTTGTATTTGTGATTATTCTGAGAAGTAATGAGGTTTTATTAAACACAGAAACAGCTGAGTTTGGAGGGAAAGACACCAGCACTGAGCCTGCAAATGATGAGAATGTCAAAACATCCGGTGAGCCCTCACAAAGTCATTCCAACTCCAGCTCCCACAATCACAGTATTTTCACTCTCCTTCTTCCCTCTTAACTGCAGCTTCTTTACTTTTACTGATAATAATAACAGATCAACAAGTAGCAATACTACCACACAAAACTGAAGTTCAGAAGGGGTTGAATTAGGTGAGGCAGGGGGAGGAAGGGGGGGATTGGGGGGGCTTCTTATCGCCTTTGCAGTGCAGCAGCTCCTGACCAACCATCTTTTAATACAACACATTCTTAACATTCTTAACCTCATTTTTACGTTTCATGGCACTTTCACTTTGATAAACTCTTGTGTTTTCTGTTCAACAACAGTTGAACTACTTCGTGTTTGGAGATGGTGTAAAGAAGATTTAATCAAACCCCATAATTTCACTTTAACCACTCAAACAAATGTGTT
>JAZGTK010004512.1:0-24361 GCA_036877625.1 Ambastaia sidthimunki | reverse complement strand
TTCTACTGTTGTGTTCCACAGGCAGTCGGCCTACAGTGCAGTATCTGTCCTCACTGTGTGAGCTGCCTCATGCCCTACAGTCCTACTACACCCAGGGCTACGTACTGGCCGCCCTGCATCCCATAATCCTGTCGGTGGGCCGGACTCGCTCCCTGCCCTGCAGCCTGCTGTACCGGGCCATTTTGGTTCGCCCTCGATCCAGGTAACACTTACCATGACAACTGCGTACCTCACTACTGTACCCCTCATCCTGGGATGAGGGATGAAAAAACATAAAAACCTACTTCCAAGTAAATAATTAACTTTTAATGAGTCACCATGAATATTTAATAAGCTCTGTAGTAAGAGGCCAGACAGTCTAGCTGGAGTGGGTGGGGCTTGACTGTGGCTAGACTGGGTACAGATGTGGGTTAAACTGAAGTCACAGGAAGTGCCTGACAACAGTGTAGTTTGTCATGAACCAATGAAAACCTTGCAAAGCAGTTAGGGTAGAAAAGGAGAGGCTAATGAAGTACTGGGTGCCACTGAATAACTTGATATAAAAGTATGGCAGAGTAAATGTGTGTATTATGTTTTGTAGAGTTTTGTATATTGATAAGTATTGCATTTGTTCACTAAAGTCTAAACTGTGTATACCCAGATTCTTGCCATTGGGATAAAAGAAAGTATTTGTTAGTGTATAGCATTATAGCATAATACACACACTTCATCTGCTGCTGTCTTTGTTGTCAAAACGTCACATTTTAAGGACAGAACAGGTGGGGATGATTAAACCTGTGTGAAGTGAATAAACTTGAACTTGAAGTGTCCACAATCCCAATTTTACAAACCCACAAGTTTACACCCTGAAAATTTTTAAATTATGGCATTTAAGCATTATTTAGTGCAAGTTATTATTAAACATTTCATTAAAAAAACATTCATAGCAATAGTTTGCAGATAATCAAAATATATTTACAAGAACTATATACATGGAAGCTTGTGTGAAGTTACAGGCAGCACTTCTTCCTTTTGGGTGGGCACGGGTGGGGTTCATCACTAACGTCCACTTCTATATGAGGGACAGGTCTCTTGGGTGTTTTAGAGAAGACCTCGCTAACGCGGATGAGTCCATCAGGCTGCTCTTCCTCAACCAACATCGGGCAGTTCAGAGTCTCCCACAAGCGCTGCTTCACTCGGAGCCCAAGCTTAAGGCTGTAGGGACGAGTCCTGCCAGAGGATGTCTTTAGAAATGAATCCACCACATCACGAGATATGCTTTGATGGTCCTCCATGCTGCAGTTGTGGATGGAAAGTGGTTGCTCAGGGCTGGTGTCCTCCAAAGGGGCTGAGTTTTGAGTCCTGATCTGTACTGGACAAAACTCTGGAATTACAGCAGCGTTTTTAATGTAACGCTCTTCTAGCTCCAAATCCTTTTGGCTGTCATGCAGTGTGAGCGCAGAGTGAGGGCCAGCAGACTTGGAGCTGTAATTGTGGTCCAAGCTGATTGCATGTGTCTTAACTGAAGCCTCCTCAGACAGGTGGTCTTCAGCTTTTGAGACACAAACCTCCACAAACCAGTGATCCTTTAAAAGGGTTGAAGGTTTTCTGGTCTTTCTGAGGCCATAGTGATGACCAGGGATTCCCTCTGCACTTGGCTAAAAGAACAAATTGAGTACAATTTTGTTTTTGCTATTTTAGTGTAGCTTAATAAGTAGATTTTTGTGATTAACTCACTTTCATGGTGATGAATGCAAATGAATAAGACAGAAGTAGGAAAAGTTTGCAGAGAAATTCGTCAAAGACAGTAGGTGCTTTATCGAGTGAATTTTGGTTTTATGTTTGGTTGCTACCAACAAAACTACACAGAATATTACGCATCTTTCAGAACGCTGTTCAGCCAATCACGTGACTGCTTGGAATTTTTAAATACAAACTGGACCCACTTGCTTAATATGTAATTTTAACATAATTTTAATTTTAATCGAGCTTTATTTAAACGTTTCTAGCACTTTATACAACCAGTAAATGAATCTGGGGGCGTTTACATATCGCTTTTAAAAACGCAGCGCTTTCTACATACCGAAGCGCTCGGGATGCTGCGCTCCCGTGGCGTCTGCCGTTGCTAAGCAACCATGAGCTGCGCTGTCCAGGACCACCAGGAAGTTTCGGCAATGTATAAATGGATTTCCAAAACAGGAAGTTTGTTGGATTATCTCTGCTACTATATTTATTATTGTTATGATCAACTGTTCCTCCATCTTAGCTGAACTTTAGTAAAGTGAGTGAATTAATTGATTCTTGTCACGTGACCTGCGGTGGCCTCTAGTCATGTCAATTATGCTTAGACGCGCCTCGAAAAAAAACGACGCGTCCGCATCATCGCTCTCTATTTCAGCGCGTTTGCCCCGCGTCTAAATTTAACATCGTACTTGAGCGCGCAAAAGACGCGACATGTGAGCCGCCCCTTGGACAAACATGTTTTAAACTGTATGTAAACTATATATCCTTTGGCTCACAGGCGGTAGGTAGCAAGGCATCTAAACCTATTGTTTATATAACATCCTGTCTACTAAGATGCCTTTGTGTAAAATAATGCATTGTAGTGATAATATTTTCTTTGCTGTGTCTAAAGTGCACTTCACTTATTTGCTGTAGATCATTAGACATTTTAAGAGACCTTCATACACTCGCTGACTGACAGGTCAGCAAAACAGCTGATTTTTGTTCTGGACAAAGCCAATGTTATCAGTTGAGGCCAAAAAGGTTAAACCTCTCAGCATTTGTACATTTTGTGAGTGTAGAACATTTCAAGGCTAACAAACATCAGCAGGAGTAAAATATGCATGTGTGATTTCCTGTTTTGAACTCGCTACATGAACTCATTGCCTTAAATGATGTGTGTTTGTGTTGCTTCTGTGTGGTTGCAGTAAGTATGCTGTGCCAATGATGGACAGTGTGCCAGTGTTGCGGGTGGAGGAGTGGCCACTGCCTGGAGAATCTTTGACCAGCGACACAGTAAGACTGCTGATAGACAGGGTCAGTTCGAAATGTTTCCACTTAAACCTTTCGTGTGGTTTTATATTGTTTCAGTTTAATATATTTTCAGAGAAATGTGTCACATTGTTCAATTTTACTGTCCAAAACATAATACTATTCAACAAAATCACAGCCAATCAGAGTTAAATTTTGCTTGTGTAAGAGGATTTTCAACCAATGAGCTTTCACAGGCAGGCCTGACAAATGTCAGATTAACATAAAAAGATGGAATGAAAAAATTATGCTTGTCTTATTTGTTATAGTTCTGGTTAGAGCTCTGTGTTAGTGTATGAATCTTTTTTCTGCCAAATGTAGAATGTATTTCTTCTTACTGAAGGGTTTCCTCCTAATGAGAGGTACTGACTCAGTGATGTCTGTGTACCCACAGGTGAACAGCTATGCCAGGGGTAGCGTGAGGTTTGTTGGGTCAGTGCTCCAGCAGGCGGGTGGAAGAGGGTGTAACGGGAGAGTTTCCAGTCCTCGGAGGGGCTGCCGTTCCCCGCCCCGTACCCCTCCTCGAACACCCCCTGGAGATGGAGAGCTAGAGGGCCGTGGGTTCAGCCCAGGTCAGTTCCTCTAATCTTTTTGTGAACGTTTCTGAAATAATCTGACATAAAATCTGATTAATTTTCAGTGTTTTTTTTATCGGATACCTTCAGTCGTTGATTGTAGAGTGCACAGATGGGCTATAAAAGCTTTAATATAATAAATAAATAATGTATATTTATTTATGTGTTATTTATATTTATTTGTTTGAACTGTTTAAATGTTACTGATGTTAAAAATTAATTGTTGCAATGATAACCAGAGTAAAGAGTTTTAACTCTTGCCTTTCCTCATTCTCTTCAGTTCCTGTGTTGTCAGTTTAATTTAGTTTAACCCTTTAATATCTTCTCTCTCTGTGGAGCTGTGGCATCTCCTCACCCCCTGGGCATTGTGTCACCCATTGCCATGTAGAATCAAGAACAGTCAGGGGGTATTAGTGTCTTACCACAGTAAACCTCATTCCCTACCCGGTTACAGTTATTAGTTATGATAGACAGTCAGCTAGTTTACTTCAAAAAAGGTGTTTAAAGCTGTACCCATTAATAAATAAAAATATTGTCAGGATTGATGTAAGAGGTGCAGTTGTTACATCCCTCATGTTGTGTTTAGACCTGAGACTGCTGGTGCTGTTTCATTCCTGGACTCCTGGTTGTGCTCCACTGGATTCTCTTGCCTGCTGCTACCACCAGGGGGCGCTGTCCATGAGAGTCTCCAGAAAAGGCCAAGTTGTCAGCGCCCTGGAAGCTGATTGGCTGGAACTGACTGCGGCTTACTATCGCAAGGGCTGGTCATTGGTCGACTCCTTTGTATACTGGGATACACCTAAAGGTAGCTTTCTAGATGACACTTGGGGACAGAATTTTGATTGATGTGAAATGTTTGAAAAGTTCAAAAGTTTTTGTTCCTTCATTTCATTTTTTTGTTTTCTTCATTCAGCCTTTTATTTCCTTACATCCCACATCTTTAACCAAAGCCATGTTTCCCTTCTCCTGTCTCCCACCAGAACTATATTTAGAGACTGTGCTTCCTGTTTCACACCAGACTAATAGGAGCTTAATTAGATGTGTGTGTGTTTGTGAGACATCTTGGGTTTGTAAATGTGGAACATGAGAGGCAATTTACAAACTAGCTTTACAATCTCGTTATGAGTGGTTACTTACTAGCAAAAATCATTTTTTGGTCATTCCTTATGGCTCTATGAATACACACAATATGATACAGTTTGGCTTCCAAAATGCATGATTAACATTATTCAATGTTCTCTTGATAATCTCTTTAATTTTCTCTGTCGTCTCACACATGTTGGTACACATGGGTTTTAAGTAGTTCGGTTTCATTATCTTTTGTAGCTCAGTGACACACTTTCAGCCTGATTAAATGAGACCTCAATTTACACTTGCTTAGTGGGTAAAAATAAACATTAAAATGAATGTTTGTAATTTAGTTTCTTTCATTTCAGTGTTAAAGATCTGAAAAATCATAAGTAGCATAAGTACAAACAGCAAGTTCTGCTAGTGTTCATCCAGGTTAGCTTAATTTTTAACCATTGTTTGTGTTTTAACAGGTGAACCTGTGCCCAGGTCTTTAGAGGGTCTGTTTGTCTATGAGGAGAAAAGCACAGCGCCACCTGCCAATGACACAATTGTAGTGGAGCAATGGACTGTTATAGAGGTATGACCGCATGTACACATACATATTTACCTGTTCATTATGCTTTAGTAGTTAGTGATGTTCACCCACAATGATAGGTCTTAAAACACAAAGGCAGGGTATTCGATTCATTCCAGAAATATATCTTGCAAGTGGTCTATATATATTTATATAAATATGTATCTTCTGTGCAAAGCGCAGGACTATAAAATGTTCGTCCAATCATTGCATTCGGTCTGAGTGCATTGATAGGTTGACAGGCAAGTAGGACATTCTATGTATTTGCAGACCTCAAATGTACCCTGTTTGTGCCAGGAGTCTTTCATCATCAGTGTGTTCATGTGTTGGGGGTGCGTGGGATGGTGGGATCCTGTGCTTTCAAACCTAGCTTGCTATTGCTAGCCTCTCTGCAAAACCTGCTGCCTACCCTACCTTTAAAGTTACAGTATTAAGAATTGTCTTAATGTTTATCTACAGTATATGAATATCTAAAGTCTTTAAACTTTATTATGCTTGTTGTTTTCTGTCAAATATTCTGTTTCACAGAATTCAAGCTGTAGTATGTTTTAAATGCTGTCGTTTCAGGGCTCGGATGTGAAGACAGACTATGGCCCTCTTCTCCACACGTTAGCAGAGTTTGGCTGGCTGCTCACTTGTGTGCTACCCACCCCCATTATTCGCCATGATAGGTGGGACCTCACAGTGCAAGTCGTGCCTGTTATTTACTCCCTGGTACTTTATTGTAAACTCACTGTTTTCTTCCCTGCAGTGAAGGAAATCTCGCCACCAAGCAAGTTGTGTTCCTCCAAAGACCTGTCAAAGGCCAGTCAGTACCACAGCACAGCCAGGTGCTGCTTGTTTAAAATGTGTTAATCGATGGGTAATGAAGTGTGCCAAGTGATTTCTAATTGCAATAAATATTGCAATTAAAATCACTTGGTTTTATTAAAATTTCTGTTTAATTATTAATTAATTTGTAGTAATATTATAGATTATTACAACCTATTTTTTATACGTTTTCTGTTTTAAGTTTCAAAAATCTATCAGTTCTACAACCTTACTTATTTATTGAAAAAAATCATACATTCTTCAAAACCTTTTTTTTTTTTTTAGTATTCCAAAAAAGTCAAATGGATTTAAAATGAGATTTTCCTTTAAAAGTTATTTTTAAAGGAATTCCTTTAAAATTAAACTTGTATTAATTACTTATCATTGATTGGCTAATTTGTTTATTTCTTATTGTAAGATATGACAGACATGATGGTGTTAACCAAAATCCTTTTGATTTTATTGTTTCTCTCTTAAGGGATCTACACAGCGAGAGGTTTCCAGTCATTCCGTGAGCGGAGGTGTGGAGGAGCCGCACACAGAGTTGTCTTCTCCGTGTTCAGGAGGGATCAGCGGGTTCCCTGTGTTTGGAGGGGGATATCCCAGTGCACTTTCCCATCTAGAGGAGGGAGGGTTTGAGCCAGAAGATGGGGCCGCAGAGGTCACCTGTATGTGAGGGGCCAACTCAGAGGTCAAAGACAAAACTTCTTATCTGGGATTCTGCCATCGTGAAACAGAAACCTTTAATGTTTATGATCTTCAGACGTTCCCTTTATCACCGGGAAACAGACGTTTGCATCCCTGTATTACAGATGGATTTATAGCACTTTTTGTAAATTGTTTTTCTTTCTTTTTTACAAAGCCATAACATATCATAGAGGTCAGTTTTATTTCTTATTGTTAATATGTAAGCACAAAGTATGTTGCAATTCATCCACATTTTGACATATCGGATCAGGAAACGGCACTAAAATTTGCTTTTATTTGCCACAAATACCACAGCAGTATTTTTACAACACAAACACCATCATAGCATCACAGTTCAAATCACAATTCTCACAAAATCACCACCTCAGTTTAATTTTTCCTCTGTTCAAGGAAAATTGTCCTTCCTCAATTTTTAACTTTGTTTTTCTGTTCATTTTTCCTGTTTTGTTAAACACATTTTTTGCAATCACCTGTTTATTCAAACACCTGCGATGGGTCAGTGTGACGGACTCAGGAACTCAGTGTTCAAACAGGTCACCCTGTAGGATGTGGATGTTTGTTTGGTGTGCAGATACTTAAATTTATGTTGAAAATTTCCAGGCATTGGAATCATAACAACAGGAATTCTTCTTGGAATGTCAGTGTTAGGGTTAGTGGAATTGTGTATGTGTTCTTTTGTGGTGCTTCAGCCCTGATTAGATAAACTAGCCTAAACACAGACCTAAATGATACAGAAGTGATAGTTCTCTCTATCTGATTTGTGCCATGATCTCAAATGGTGCTAGAGTTAAATTTGTATGTTAATATCCTAAGGAATTCCTTTCACAATTCTTTTTTACTGTATCCAAAAGGGAAAAGCAATTTATTCTTTTTAACGCTTCCAAGCAGTTTGTTAAATTCCAGTTAACTGCTGTAGGAACTATGAGAAGGGTACTTTCTCATTTAGGTAACCGTATCATCTTAGCATAGTTCTCCTAAGCTTGGTGGTAAATTTTTTTAACAGTTTCATTTTTCAAAGTAGACTGTAGAGGTGCTGTTTGTGGCACTTATTCATCTGTAAATTGTTCAACATGGTAAAGCATTAACTTTGTACTTTCATGTTTTATGTTGCCTTGACAATGTTTATCCCTCTTTGAGGAATGACTGAATAGGAGAAGCACGTTTTTAGCTTGGAAAACAGACTATCATGCTGCTGTAAAAGTTTGAAATCGGCAGTGCGGAACCGAATAATTCTTCATATCAAAGCTCAAATGTTGTACATTATATTCTAATATGCCAGAACTGATCAGTATTATTTACCAGTAGTAGTATTTGCAGATTTGAACACAATAATGTTCAGTATACTTTGTAATATTTTATTAAATGGGTATTCACCTTATTAAAGTGGCCGCTTTGGTTATCGTTTATAAGACATGACATAAAAAGCTAATGCGTAAGAGTACGCTAGGTACAAGTCTTTTATTAACAATTGACAATGAAAATACCATACATTTTAGTTTATTTAAAAAACAAAAAGTGGGCTGTATAAGAGCCCTCCACCCACGTAATAACTTAAGGAAAAAGACAAGGTGAATATCACCGGACTCATAGTCGAGGGAAAATGGTAATTTTTACTGGTTAAGCAGGATTTACACTGGAGATCATAGAGTAAGATATGTACAAAGAGCTGATGTTACATTTGATTGTTACAGCTGAAGGATGAAGTTTGGATCAAAGTAAGCATTAGTGAGTGGAAAAGTAACAAACGTCGAATGACAAAAGTTAGAAGCCACTGCTGTCTGGATGTTAGAGGCCTAAATTCAGCTCGTCGGCTCAGGCATCACTCTCTCCTGCAGTGGCACTCTGGACCTCCTCCTCGAGGATGGGCACAATGAGGTTGTCCTTGGACATGAGGTTGTACTTCATCACGAAACGAGTGAAGCGATGACACAAGAAAGTCTCATTCTGTGGAAGGGAGATGATAGTCTCTTTAAATGTCCTTATCCAACAGTGACGTCAATTATTCTTTTGAACAAACTGTCTACAGACGCCTCCTACTGACCATTATAGGAAATACAGTTTGTGAACAATAGTTTGCTTGGTCATTGTTACTGTCATTACTGTTTACCATTCACTTATAGACAGCAGCTTTCTAAGTGGAAACTCTTTACATAGGCAGTAAGTCATGCAAGCAAGCTAAACTCCCAATACAGAGCACAGTTTGATGTGATAATCTAATACAAACATATAGTGTACACCAATACTGGCCAAAATAGTTAATTGATACTGAACTATTTTTCATCAGTGCTTTCCAAACTTGATATAGATTCCAAACCTACAATTTTCTCACCTACAATGCTGTCAGTGAAGACAGCTCACTAAGTTTTGGAACAGAGCCAATGTTCAGCTGTGGTTTTATGATTTATGTAGTTTTATGTGTTTATAAAGAAATTTGTACTCGCCTCATACTTGTCAAAAATTTGGCGATGGTGAAAGTAAGCATGAGAAAAGATCCTATAGATGCGACGGCACACGGAGCCTAGTTTGGCCACAGATGATTCCTTAATGCTGACGCTACACAGAAAACAGTCAGAGGGTCAGTGACTCATTTCTATTATAGAATCCACCAATGGCCTGTTTACAACCGGTATTATTACAAAATAAGCTTAATAGTTGTACAATAACTCACCGGCTTGGGAAATACTTGTTACTGTTGAGAAGACAAGCAGCTCCGTCGAGGGTGTGCCTTGTGTAGTCAATGGCAGGGCACTGTGATTGACAGGAAGCACAAGTATGTGTTCATAAAAAGAAAAACACCTGTCACAAACCGGTTCCAAGCTTAATGACAGTGAGCTGTACGTACTGCACTGAGAAAAGAACGTATCATTTATATGATATTTATCTGAGTGATCATAGATTTCCTGTAATAAGCATGCTAATGCATGTTTTCTTTGTATTACAACCATGTTCAAAAAGGCAACAGTTTTGAGACTAGAATGTTCTAGATTCTAGAAAGTTCTAGAATGGAGATCACTGACCTCTTTGGGAGTCTTATGAGCAGCACACAGAAAGATCCACTGCTCAGTGGCAGTCATCTGAGTGCACGTGTCGGGATGACACTCATTCTACAGGGCAAAGACATCATTATCTTCATCAATATCATTTTAAGTGATTAAAACAATCTGGTATGTTACATTTATATTAGCATAAGCTCACACCACTTTCAACCGTTTGTTTTATCCAATTACCTGCAGTTTCACTGCCAAGCCATTGAGCTCCAAACAGAATTGTCTGTTATTAAAAAGAAACAGGCAATGAGTTTACATTATGGCTAAAACTCAACTAAAGTACACAACACTTAGACTTGCAGAACAATAAAACATAAAATGACTGACAAAATGTTTTCATTAAACAAAGAGTACAAACCCTGAAATACAATGCAAAGTAAAACATACCGGAGATGTTCATATTTCCAGACCCCCTCATCCTGTCCCTCTGGGGGCTCCATAATCTTTTCTA
Source organism: Ambastaia sidthimunki (assembly GCA_036877625.1). Taxonomy (NCBI): domain Eukaryota; kingdom Metazoa; phylum Chordata; class Actinopteri; order Cypriniformes; family Botiidae; genus Ambastaia; species Ambastaia sidthimunki. The sequence goes on along the minus strand of JAZGTK010004512.1, from coordinate 14,113 downwards.
TGTTTGAACAATCTGAGCGAATGTTCTGCTGGATATACTGAGAACAAAAATACAATATACAAAACACAATATAAAAATGCACAGGTCAGAACTAAGAAATAATCAATTGCAAAATTCAAACATCAGTCAGCAACATTAAGGCCAGTTTCCCGCATGAAACAATTGTGTTGCTTTTGAGACTATTACATTATTATACTCCACTCTATGCTTAACAACCTCTTAGCTGTTTTACATACGCTATAAATCATGGCCTCCTGGGGCTTATTACTCTATTAACATTCTGCTGAAATAATAACTGATTTGAGCTAAATTATTCCTTTAAAATCAGGCTACAAAAGATCTGTGTGTGTTTGGTTTTTGATGTTCAGGTATAAATCTCACCTGCTGTACAGCCAGAGTGCTGTCCATTTCTTCAAAAGACTCATCAGGCCAATTATAGAAATCCTAGAGGATAAAATAAAACCAGTTTGATAAGTAAACCATTATTAATAGAATCATGAAGATGTATAAACAAATGTTGTTGACAGTAGTAGTAACAGCTGTCAAATACTTAGTTTTAAGACTTTGGAAAATGTATCATAGTTATTAAACTGTTAACACAAATTTACTGTAATATAGTAACACCAAAGTGACCATAGAAACCAGTTAACCATGGATGGCTACGATCAATGTTTATTTTTACACATATTACTTACTTTTTGAAATTACATATAGTAAAAACCAAAACTATACTATTTAACTGCCACTGTCATATTTGTAATAGTAAGTATATCTATTACTCCCACAATAGATTTATTTTGTATTGCACTTACTATAGCTAGTTACTGGTGTGTTACTATAGAGAAACTACGGTGTAATAAGGACTATATCAATAATTTATAGGTATAAAAGAGACTCAAAGCAACTGTGTACAGTAACTGACAACAGTATAACTTAAATTCATATTGACTTTATATCGACTGGATCGTATTTTTAATAGCAAACCACTGATCATCCGGGTATTTCACACGGCTGCTAACTGACAAATGTTACCCAAATAGCAAGATCACGAAACCCTGTTGTTTCATACACCTCCTGGTTCCTATTTAATTCTATATTGACTTACTTTCGATAAAGGGGAACAACAAAATGTTGCTGTGACAAACCAAATGATAAAAGAGTATTCAGACAAAACCCATTCCTTGAGAATAGGAGTTTCTGCTTGGCTAACTGCTAACTCGGCTGTTTAGCTAGCGGCGGCTTCCGCTCACAGGACAACGAATCGTTTATTTTTAATTATTCGGTTAGGATGTATCTTATGAACAAAAATGGGTTTTAGAAAACTCTCAATTTTTATAAGCAAATCATTTTACCTTCGCCTTGGTCCCTGGTCTATTCCTCCTCAGAACAGCTGTGCCCTCCGCCATGACCATCTCGACAGATTTAGTTTGGTTGACAGCGCGCCCCCAGTGGACGAGTGGAGTAAGACATTCAGAAGCAGTGACCCCAAAAATGCTTCGGGCACTGAAGTCACTCTTAAAAATACACGAATGATGTTGCACTACATAACTAAATATCACCTGACATTCAATAAATCACAGAAACGTTTGTTGGGTTTTAAATTGTAAAGCAGTAAAGACGGTGTTTAAAAAGTGTTTGGGTCCATTCTGGTTAACGTAGCTTTGTGGAAAATACCAAGTTGATGCGAAAACCTAACTCTGGTTACTTTGCTAGGTGAACTAGAGGGCAATTGACTATTGTATTTTAACCAAAAACTACTAGATAGATACCGTAGAGCTTTCCAGGTCCCCAGTTATGCAATCCATGCAAGTGATAAGCAAAATTGATCACATGGAGACCTCACACTCTCGAACCTTTATGTGCCCTTCAAGATCCAGCTGTTAGACTGAGTCAAAAACCCCTTTTCAGATACCCAGTTTCTGATATTTGCTTCTACTATGAAGGTTTGGGTGGTTTTCAATTTTAAAACAAAGAATTTCCTGAAATGCACTGGCAATTTTTTATGTAAAAGTTAGGACATTAAGCATAAATGTATTATTTTATAATTACGTTTAATTACAGTTATCACTCAAATGGTTGTGCTTATGATTTACAATTTATATGAAAATGCATTAAAATGCAAATATACATGTAAGTTTAATTGCATTATAAATAAAAACAATTATGAAATTTTGCAAAGTAGGAAAATGTTCCATAATGTCCAATATGTAGCATCTCAGAAACACAAATGAATGCTTAGTCATTACATCATCTTTTATTTGGTAAAGATTAAAGAAATGAAAGGGTTTCATGTCAGTTGACATTCTTTTATGAAACTGTGATAATACAGAAAAGCCTTAACAAAAATCGATATGACCTATGAAAATCAGTAAGTCTCAATCATGAAAAAATAATTTGTGCAAATTATTAAAAAACATTTCTACATGAATTATGGTATTAAATGTAGTTAATTATATAAGAATACTGCTAGTGATTCAGACATTAGACTCATTGTATTTTCTAAGACCGTTCCTTATGTTCTAATACATTTTTAGTTGTAATCCTACATCAGATCAGATACTTAAATTTAAATTCCTAAACATATTTCTTTAAGGAAGAAACAAGGCGAAACATCAAGATCATTTTATTGTAACAAAACATGATCATACGTATTTACAATCAAATGACATAGAAAAAAGGACACAAAACTGAAGGTCCATTCTCTCTGAACTCCAGACTGACAACAGAATGACAAAGATGGCTTAATAACAAGCAGTCTTCATTCAACATATTTGCCAAGAATATCTCCATCTCGGAACAGGAAATAGTCCTACAAAAGATAAAAACAAGTACAATGAGAACAGCTTCTGTGAAATTAAGTTACTATCATACAATGAACAGATAAATGCAAACTGTATTCGGAAAAACACAAAGAAAGTAAACTTTTTTTGAAGTAATTTTTTTAACAAAACCAATGTTCTAACCTTGTCACCAAGAATAACTTTAGTTCCTCCATACTCCGGCAGCAAAACTTTATCTCCAACTTTGACACAGACAGGCACTACATTCCCATCCTGAAAAACAGACATCTTTTATTCTCCGAGACCTACTTGTATACAAGCTATATCTCACACACACTATAAAGAAAATGCTAAAGATAATAAAACAGAAGTAATGAAGTTACCTTGTTTGGGGTTCCTGGTCCCACTGCTACCACTGTGGCCTGCAGAACTTTGGCCTGAGATTTTTCTGGAATCATGATGCCTCCTTTTGTCACATTCTCCGCAGCTAGTCGCTCCACCAAGACACGGTCAAACATGGGAAGAAATCTCCGGAAAGCCTGCTGCAAAGCAAACACATGCTAAATGTAGTGTATGCGTTTATTGCAACACTGCCAAGCAACCTTCAACTCAAATCCACCACTAGCTGCCTGTCTGACACCAGATGAGTGTGTGACCTTGAGAGGAGGTCGTGTCTGAGAGAGGGCAGATGGGACAGGAGATGTTCAGCGTTCATGTGGGGGAGGAGAGAAGTTAGAAGGTTTTGTAAATGTTTACCATCCCACTGAAGGACAAAGGACAGACACCATGATAAACCTCAAGGCTAAACTGTTAGGAATGTTCCTGAAAACTTTTGAATAAATTGGTTGTGCATTTCACTTGACCCCATATTATAACTCAAGGCAACACAGCAACAATAATTCATGCCACAAAGTAGCTTTCAATAATTGTCTGGCAGAAAATTAAGTATTCTTTAATATTTATCAAACACTGTTGGTTGAATATACAAATAAAACTTTCACACCTGTTGAAGAAAGGATCTAATTTCTATAATTTAGTTATTTATTAAAGACAAAATAATCCACATATGCCTATCACACACGTGTTCTCCTTCATTCAAAATGACCGGAAGTTATCATATCTTGCTAAATCGCTATTGGTTGAAACGTTCATTGCCTGAGAAACTATGGACCCTGTCAACGCTAGCAAAAAACTTAATTCCCCAAAAATGTGATGATAATTTGTTCATTTTGAGTATTTTGTAGCATGCAAACTTTGACGGCTACGTAACAAAGACAAATTCGGCTGCCATTAAAAGTGAATATGAAGATTATGCAAGCAAGCATAAACCTAAATAAAATAAACCACGTTTGTCTACCACTACGTTGTACTAAAGGTGCTTAACAGTTCCATATGACCCAAGTATTACATATGACCCGTGTTACATTAGCTATATTTTATCAATGCAGAAAAAATGACCTCTTCTCGTGATTACATTTAACCTCTCATTGTAAACCATTTTCTCGATACTTTTACTAAAAACAAGGTGATATTACTCCCTTTGGTTCCCGTGAAGCATGACTACTTTACTAACTATGACCTTGCTGGTGCAATTGATGGGGTGTTCTCCAAAATCAAACATCAATATCAAATAATGACAGAAACGAATCACTCTTAAACAGTATCTAGCTGAATTATAATAAACATCTTACCATTTTGACTGATCTTTATAAAATGCACGTCCTGCAGAACAGCGTACGACAACCACACTGTATCGCTTCACTGTGATCCACGTGAAGAAGAAATGTCTGGAAACGCACCGCGCATGCGCCGCATCGCAATCCTTACAGAAGCCGTCCCGGAATCTAGAATATTCCTCCAGAACCGAAATGTTATAAACATTTATTTTTTGTTTTTATATTTGTTCAAAGCCGTAATGGATAATGTATATCATGTTTAAATTATTATTTTAAGTCACTGAATTATTGCAACAAAATTTGTTATTGCACAAGACTGACTTCTGACCTCGCTTTTTTTCTCCAATAGAATCAGCGAAAATTCTCGAACTTGACGCCCCGGAACGAGCATAAAATTTATTCTGTAATAAAATGCAATATATTTGAACTGTGCTTTACATCAACAGCAATGATTGCGGTTCTTCTATGACAATAACTGTAAAGGCCATGCAGTTGTATAGAAAAAGAGTATAAAACATAAGGTTTAGTTGAGGTAATTGAATTATTCAGATGTCGGGGCAGGGGCGGGGTTACCCGGATGAAGAACACATGTGCGGTGAATGTAACTGCAGCGGCTCTAAAGCGGCTCTGATACGTCTATCATTCAGTCTGCTGTGCTGACCGACACACGCATCCCTTCATTCACCTCCAGATCACTCTACAGTAAGTTTCTTACAGCATTATCCTAATCCATAAAGATTACAAACATAATCTATTGTATAGTGCTTTAACTGGCCTGTTAATGTGATTCAAATTAAAGAGTCCAAGCAAGTTAATGCACATTAGTAATGTCATGTCGTTTTGTCACAACATTTTACTGTTGCTTAGTGATTTTAAATAATATTGTTGTGCATGTTTCGTGTATTATTAGTTATATTACTACTCATCTGTCATATATTGGGACTATTTTAGCACATTAAAATATGCACTAGGTGCTCAGCAGTTTAGTAACTTAAGTGGAAACAACCTCATGTGCACTACTTGATCTTTATAATGCCTTAGTGTCATAATGTCCGGGTTTATGTTTATAGCTTTAATAAGCATATTACAACGCAAGAAAGCGTGTTCTTCAAATATAGCGATGACTATAGCTCATGCTAACTATAGCAAATTATATGACATAGAGGCCTAGGAAAACTTTAGCTGTATTTCATTTGTGTATAAGGGCCACAAATAATAATTTTAGCTGAGACAAAAGGAATATCCATGAAAATTTGTAAGGTGAACTCATGGAGATGAAAAGGTTCATTTCCGTCCCTCTGGCATGACGCAAGTGATTTTGACCTTGTGACGCCCTGAACACACGTGGGTTAGAGGAGAAGCAGACGGTGGGCTTTGAACTCAACGTTTGCGCTCATATGTTACACTTTAATGTAATTATTACCTTTCCTCCATTTTCATTACATTTTCCTGCGGTTCAGTTCTTTCTACGGATGTTTCATCCGGCTTGTCTAGTGCAATTTTTACGTGTCCATGTGAAAAATTACGATAATCTCAGCGCTATATAATATTATGTATTATTTTAATGTTATTTGTAACGGAGGGATTTGACCACAAGTTTAAGAAAAGATTAATGAATGTCTCGTATTGTGCATTCAAGGACCAGCAGGGACAAAGGCTAAATTTTTTTGCCGTCCAGGATTTGTCTCATGTGACCTCGACACAAGACTGATTAGTTGATGGGGAAATGCTTAAAGAAATAAGTGAATATTTTCACTTATTAAATATATTTTACCTTTATTTTAAGCAGCATTGAGTTTAGAAGCTTAAAGCGTAGTTTGTTTGTTTTTTAAACTCTCTGTCAGTACAAGAATTTAAATTTTTGTATGCTTTCCCTTTGATAACAAACATCGATTAAAAGTTATAATTCTGATTTTAATATATTCAGATTTTTATGTTGAGATTAAAAAACAGCCCAAACTATATTAATATGTGAAATGTGTGAATATGTTTCTGTTGTCTTTACCTTAGAAATGCTGCGTTTACCCTCTGTGATGAGACAGATGAGGCCCGTGTGCAGGGCCCTGGCCCCACACTTGACCCGTGCGTATGCCAAGGACGTCAAGTTTGGAGCGGACGCCCGGGCCCTCATGCTCCAGGGCGTTGACCTGTTGGCTGATGCTGTGGCTGTCACCATGGGACCAAAGGTTTGTTGAGTTTGTGTAGCCAGGGGTAGAGCGGTAGGTGTTTGTAATAAGGTATGCTGGTGTAATAAAGATGCATTGTTAATAAACTGTAATTTGCATTGAATTCTGTAAGTACGATTTATGTCCAGTTGTTAAGCAGTAATGGCAGAAATATAACTAGATTTGCTTCTTTCTTAGGGTCGCACTGTCATCATTGAGCAGAGCTGGGGGAGCCCCAAAGTTACCAAAGATGGTGTCACTGTGGCCAAAAGCATTGACCTGAAGGACAGGTATAAGAACATCGGGGCTAAGCTTGTACAGGACGTGGCCAACAACACTAATGAGGAGGCTGGAGATGGTACCACGACAGCCACGGTTTTGGCTCGTGCTGTTGCCAAGGAGGGATTTGACACCATCAGCAAAGGTGCCAACCCCGTGGAGATCCGTAGAGGAGTCATGATGGCAGTGGACGAAGTCATCAATGAACTGAAAAAAAACTCCAAGCCAGTCACCACACCGGAGGAAATTGCTCAGGTAAAAGGATGGTCTTGCCAAACAATGTACTTAGGAGATTTAGAAATGTTACCTTGTTAAGACCTTTTTTGTGCTCTTCTGGTGTAGGTGGCCACCATTTCTGCTAATGGAGACACTGAGGTTGGTAACATCATCTCCAATGCCATGAAGAAAGTAGGACGTAAAGGTGTTATTACAGTAAAGGTAGGCTTCAAGTGTTTAGTATAGTGGGGGATTATGGTTTGGTTCTTAAAATGTCATACTGAGACTGTTATTCCTGTTTAAAGGATGGTAAAACCCTACATGATGAGCTTGAGATCATTGAGGGAATGAAATTTGACCGTGGTTATATTTCTCCTTACTTCATCAACACTGCTAAAGGTAAGTTTTCTTTTTTGTAATAGCTGGTTGTTTATATCAATCTGAAGGCTGGCATGACATCCTGCTTTCATCCTCTGTTTGTAGGTCAGAAGTGTGAGTTCCAGGATGCATATGTGCTTCTGAGTGAGAAGAAGATCTCCAGCGTACAGAGTATCGTGCCAGCACTGGAAATTGCCAACCAGCATCGCAAGCCTCTGGTCATTGTGGCTGAAGATGTGGATGGAGAGGCACTTAGCACTCTGGTTCTCAACAGGTTTGTATCAAAGCCTTCTAGGTTAACATCAGAGTAACATTTCATTCAAGAAACACAATAGATAATTATGAAACGCAACTGATTATTATACAAAAATGTGCAGTAGTAACTGTAGTTTCCATTAAAATACCAAAGTTATGCAGTTGTTACTGTTATAAACAGAGGGACATGTTGTTTTTGGAACAGGTGATCTGTTTTTGTCTGTCAGCTCTGCTTTAAGAATAACCTGTTATTTAAAGGTTCTGGGCTTAAGGTCAATGTTAAAACTCATCCACAGGTTAAAGGTTGGACTGCAGGTTGTTGCAGTCAAGGCTCCAGGATTTGGGGACAACCGCAAGAACCAGCTGCAGGACATGGCAGTGGCCACTGGTGGCACGGTATGTTTAAAATGCTTTTCTTCAACTGTGTTAATATCTATGAAACAACTAGGACTTTGCTAATATAATAATAATAATAATAAAGCAGGTAATCTAAATGTGTGTTTTTTAATGTGTAAATCTTTTTTTTTTTTTTAAGGTGTTTGGTGAAGAATCTATGGGTCTGGCCCTTGAAGATCTCCAGGCCCATGACTTTGGCAAGATTGGTGAGGTCATTGTGACCAAAGATGACACGATGCTCCTTAAAGGTCGTGGAGATCCAGCAGCCATTGAGAAACGTGTGAATGAGATTGCAGAACAGCTGGAAAGCACAAACAGTGACTACGAGAAGGAGAAGCTCAATGAGCGTCTTGCAAAACTTTCTGATGGAGTGGCTGTGATTAAGGTATGATGACAAGGTGGAGACGATAGCCAGAAGAGTGGTTATAGAGCAGAGGTCTCCAAAGAGGTCCATGAACCTGCAGAGTTTAGCTCCAACCCTAATTAAGCACACATGAACCAGCTAATCAATGTCTTTAGGATTACTAGAAACAACCTGGCAGGTGTGTTGGAGTAGGCTGGAGCTAAACTCCGCAGGCCTGTGGACCTCCAGGGACATAGATTAGAGACCCTTGCTCTAAAAAGAGAAGTGTCAATGCACCATTAGTACAGCTTCACAGATTTGTTTCTGTAACATCACAGTGGACCATCTACCATCATCATGATGTCAAATCTTTGTTAGGTTGGAGGAACGAGTGATATTGAAGTGAATGAGAAGAAGGACCGTGTCACTGATGCTCTAAATGCCACTCGAGCTGCTGTGGAAGAGGGAATCGTGCCTGGAGGAGGCTGTGCCCTGCTGCGCTGCATCCCAGCCCTGGATAACATCAAGCCTGCCAATGCTGATCAGAAAATAGGTAGATATTCTCCTTTGCTATGGTCCTAAGAGTCAACAAGACAGTTGTTGGTCGGTTTTGTTCTGTAGTAGAATATGGTGCTTTGAGCTTCCCTGATCTTATTTTTCTGCTCTTCTACGTTAGGTATTGACATCATTCGCAGAGCTCTGCGTATTCCTGCCATGACCATTGCTAAGAATGCAGGTGTTGAGGGCTCTCTGGTGGTGGAGAAGATCTTGCAGAATGCTCCAGAAATTGGATATGATGCTATGAATGGAGAATATGTCAACATGGTTGAAAGAGGAATTATTGACCCCACAAAGGTACGTTATTTTTTTAATCACTGACTAAATCAATGTTCATACTAGAGGGGTCAAAATATACCAGTATTAACAATAACCATGATTATTGATACTGTGTCTATTACACACAAAATTATATTGTGAATATTTCAGCACCTATATCTGCTTGAGACTCCAACACGTTTTGACTTAAGAGCCACAATGGTTACAAACTTTCTCTGCCTCCCTACACTTGAGTTTTGAATGTGATTCCTTAACTAAGAAAAGAGAAAATACTCCATTTAAAAATGAACTGATAGCATAATGTTTAATAGATTTTTATTAGACCATTACTGTGAATTCTTTTGACCATGATCACTGTGTAGTGAAAATCTGATACCATGACAGCCCTAGTTCATACAGTGAAAGATTCTTTCGTTTTTATGATTTACTGAATCTATTTAAGTTTAAAAATACAAATTCTTCTCATCGTCTCTCTGCAGGTTGTGAGGACGGCGTTACTAGATGCCGCAGGTGTTGCGTCTCTGCTATCCACTGCTGAAGCTGTCGTCACTGAACTACCCAAGGAGGAGAAGGAGATGCCTGGTGGAGGAGGAATGGGAGGCATGGGGGGAATGGGAGGAATGGGAGGAATGGGCTTTTAAACCACGCTTCAGTGACTTTAGAGAAAGGGTTGTGGGCGGGGGACATGATTTGCCCCTTTCTTTCAACTTGGAAAAAACTGCTGAATGCTGGTCTTGAACATGGAGCAAAGATATGGACCTTACAATCTCCCATCCTTCCACCACTCTGATCTCATCTCATCTCTCTGCTCATGACATGACTTCATTGCTTCAAAGACAGGTTACAGATAATGCGTCTCTGCTTGGTTCTTTAACATTCTGCTTCTTGTTTCCATCCAAACGCCAAATGGGAAAGCGCATATTTTCATGTTGTTTGAATGCGTTTGTCATTGTACAACCATCTGCAGGGGCTTCAAAAGCCAGATGTTCAGGTCAAAGTCTGCTTTCATATGCGGGAAAAGGCAGGAACTTTGACCGGTTGTGTCTTGGAGTTTCTTTTCATTGATTAGTTCATTGTTTTGTACACTTTCATATAAAATAAAATTCATTTGAAGATCTTTCACACAACATCTGATGTTTTTTTGGTTTTCTTAGTAGTTTTTCAATTAACAGATCAGTGAATAAAACACAAGGATATCAGCTTGAAGTGTGTGCTGATGTTTACCTGTTCTTGGTTTCATGTCTTAACTGAGTGAGAGTTGAGGATCTTTAAGTGAGACGAGAGTCTGGTAGGAAGGTTGAGAGGGGGGGTGGATGAACTTGATGGACAGCAGTTTTAAAACAGCCCTACAACATGTCCAACAGTAAATATACCTAATACAGTACAAACCATGTGAATTAGTTCTAAAGATCAGTCTGTGAGTAGTTATAATTTTTTTTAAAAACTGCTGTTTGGCAAGAAAATTGATTTTTGTTTTTTTTTGTGGTTAACTATGATCATTCAGTAGTGTTTTGTACAATGTAGTCATTAATTACTGTGTTTTTTATTTAATAAAATTCAATGTTTGCAAAGAGATTGTGGGGTTGTTTGGCTCCTGTTAATATCCTAATCAATAGTGTTTTTAGCAAGATTTTTATGCTTAATTTACTGCAGCATAATAACTAACTGTTACAAATGGTAGTGTACTATTGTAATCTCATCTTATTACTAGTACTATTTCTGCAGTGTGCAAATTTTGTGTATGCATGAAATACTCAATGACCAACATTTGCCAAAATGTGTAGTGGACACAGAACAATGTGAGATTGTTAGACTGTATCCCATAATTTCAAGTTTCCATTTCCTGTGTGATGAAGTTTACTGGAAGTTTAAAGATTTCTAACATCACTTTCTTAATATTTTTAAAATGAAATTGGACTAAAATGCTAAGCAGTTCTACATGCATTGCATCTCAATGTAAAGTTATTGCATAGTGTCATTTGCATACAATAAAAAAAACTGTATACAGCATACTATGTATGGTGTAATAAGATTTAGAAGCTGTCACTGACACAGGCCACTAGGGGTCATAAAATGATTTACTTGGAAGCCTTCTAATATTATCCCTCACATGATCAGACTATTTTAAGTGTGAAACCAGTCTGAACCAGATGTTGACAAACAAAACACTTCATAGGAGCCACACCAGACACGAGGCTTGGTTTTACATATAAAAATAGTTTATAAACCATGCAGACGGGATACATTTTCACCCACAACACACTTATTAAAACACCTCAATTAAAACAAACAAAAAAAAATCCCCCAAAACAAAAACAAGAAGGGAAAAAATCATTCTTTGCAGCTGAACTGTGCACTATAGTTAAGTCTGTGGTCTTACATCAGATGTACACGTGGTTTACCCATAACCAAAATAAATATAGGATGACTACGCATACATGTTCTTAAGATAATGATAAATAATGTAACTTTCTCTGTACAAAGGCAGTAAGCACAGAAAACACACAGGGTGTGGACTGGAATCTTTAAAGGTCTGTGGTGACAGATACCTCACTATCAGATGAGAGCTCTAGGACAGAGTCAGCACTCCCTCTATTCCCAGAGTTTGGGCCCTTTGAGAAGCAGTGAATATTGTAGATTGGCAAGCGTTGTGATAAAAATAACAAAATCCAAATATATTGCACACCTCTAGGAGATAATAGCAGTCTTTGATCTGGACATATAAAAATCACATACAATTTAAATTCACATTGCATGCCCCCATACGTAAGGAGTGCATTACAGTGCCGCCACAACTAACTTCTCTTGTTTCTTGTTTGTTAATCATTTGTATATTTGTATAAGGCAGTATTGTGAAAGAGGCACGTTCTTTTTGCAACTGTGACAGAATAATTTTCTTCAAGCCTTTTTTTTGTGATGGTGAATGAGACAGAATCTGACACAGCGGAGTTCTTTGTGCAGCCTTATACCCTGTTAACACTTTGTGTGCGCCTGGCTGCAGGTTTCTGCACTCAAGTCGAGTTTCCTCGTCCCTTTCTTGAAATCATAAAGGATCACCTATAAGCTTTTCAGTAAATACATTATTTACCAGTCATATCACAGTAACATGACACTGAATTCATAATGCACTTTAAATTGTCTCAAACGACTTTCTTTCAAATCAACCCATGACCTGTGTATACTGTGCCATTCATAAAGCCATGATGGTTTTTGGTAGCTGTCTCGAGGTCCTCTTTAAAGACATGGCTCCAGGTGCCATTCCATACTGAGAGCGGTTTCTAAAGAATTTACATGGAGGTAGTGGGGCGAGGCTCGTCAGAGCACGATCAAACCCCTACAAAAGATCCAGCCACATGTTTTTAGCTTAAAATCTTAAAATCAACTGTTTTGTATGGACCAGGCACTGACATTATTTAGGCCCAGAATTCCTGCTCTCTCGACTGTCCTTTTAATACTCTAAATGAACACTTTCAACAAAACTCCCTGAACTCCCTGCCCCACATTAATCCCCCCATCAGTCTAAATGTGTGGAATGAACTACGTGTGATGGACCTCATGGAACATGAGTTCGCGAGGGATCTGTGTCTCGGGGCCGTACAGCTTGCACGCCCGCCGCTCAAAGGCCGACACCATCTGCTTCACCACCTCATCAAAGAAAACGGTGGCCAACTGAGAATGCAGGAGAGAGCGGAACTCAAAGGAAATCTGGGAACAGACACAGAGAGAGAGGGAATCAGGATTTGATAGAACATACTAACTGAGCTCAACAGTGAAGTTAAATGCCACTAAGGACCTGCCATGATCTCTGGGGTTATTAAATGACTGCAACACTGTAGTGCAAGAGGAATCAATGTGGCAGTTGGTGTTACCATGGAATCGTGGCAATTTCCACTGCAGTTTTTGCAGGCTAAGATAGCCTAAGCTACTGATTGAACTATAACAGCATTACAACACAAAAGACAATAGTGGGGTCTTCTGATAAGAACATTAATTAAACACAAAAATACAGGTTTGATTTTGCTCATTTTTAATGCCCAATTGGCTGGTATTTTCCCAGAAAATTCCCAAGGTCAGTTCAATACTCACAGCGAAGTCAAGGGTACAAGTACGGGGGTAACCAGGAAGACCAGGACTGAAGCGCCACACCGTTTCCAGGTGATTGAAAAGTTTCCCATCAGAACAAGCTGCCTTTAGATCCAAAGAGAAACACATAACTTATGTATAATTTACAAAGACAGATTAACCCATGCGTGACTTCAAATTACGAGTGTAATAACTGTAAATGCCACTAAATCAATCAACATTAATAATCCAACAAACTAACTGGCCAGAGTAGGGTAACAATACACCCTTTGCCTACCTTGACCAAATGAGGGCGAACTGTAGTAACAAGGGAGGTGTAATTTTCTACAACAGGAGGGAAGCCCACAGTCAGCTTGGCCTTACAAAATCCAGAGCGACGGAATACAACGTCTGAGCGTTTGCACCAGGGTACGAACAGCAGGTAGTCTTCCACTCTGGCCACAACCTCGTACATTTCCTGCATGGAGTACCTTCAAGACAGACCAAATAGTTAGCCATGCAACACAATGAAAACCAGTGTGTAAACTACAATTTTAGAAATAGACTTCTTACATAAGTAATGTCTCTGTTCATAATTAAATAGTTATTTAGAAGTGACTTTGAGTACATTCAGTACAGCAAAGCAAGCTGAGGTTTAGCTCAAGGACGCAATGGTGATAGATCATAAACCTTCCAATTACCAGCCCTGAGCATTAAGCATTGTGC
>JAZGTK010004511.1:9509-19767 GCA_036877625.1 Ambastaia sidthimunki | reverse complement strand
GTGTGGATGGAGAACCGCACTGCACTGCCATGGCCTGCAAACTGAGCTGCCCAAACCCTGTGAAGATTCCTGGAGAATGCTGCCCGTTCTGTGAGGGTAAGAATAGCCTCAAACAAAACATTCCAAGATTTGATGCCACAGGCCTGGAAAACTATAAAATGTATAAAAAGTTTAAAAATGTATCAAAAACAAAAGATTTGTATAAAGCTATATAAGAGTCTTTATCACCTGAGATTCTGATCAGCTGTTTCTGTTTATAATCAATAAAGCTGCCAGATTGGAATTCCCTGTTGGCAACACACTTAGCAGAGTGGCTATAATATTCAATGTGCTGCCAGTATTAAAATCATTTTCAACTTTGAGATGTTATCCATGTAAAGATCTCTAATGTGAGATGTGTGTGTGATGTCATAAATTGGTAAAGAGACACTGAATGTGTCATTGTTCTCTGTTCTTCTAGAACCTTCATATGAGACCGTCAGCCCCCTGATCTGCCCGCCTCTGGAAAACTGCTCTCTCTCTGGGCACGACTGTCCCTTTGGCTTCCAGCAGGACCACAGAGGCTGTCTGCTGTGCCAGTGTGTCAGCAGTGAGTCAACACACACACACACACACAGATCCATGAGAGTGTATGTTTGAGAAAGTGCCAGCGGTCTTTTGCAATCACAGACTGTGGTCACACAAAGCAAGATCTAATGACCTCAGACGTGAAACCAGCTCATCAACATGACACGACAGTTGTGAAGCTTTTCTTCTCATGTGAATTAAACTTCTCAAAGGTTTGTTCTGGTGGAATCATGTCATGTTTTTTCTGCACCTAAAAACTGTTCTAAAGCAACATGCATGCAGAGTTTTTGAAAATGTGCAACAATGCCAGATTTCTATTAAATGTGAGGTGTGTGTTTCTGTGCCAATAGCAGCACTGAACAGAACAGCAAAAAATATTAGATTTGCATATCCTGATAGAAAATAAACTGCTTACAAGTGAGTACAAAGTATTACATTTTACATAATGTTCGAGATTATGTAGATAATAGAAGACAATGGAATTTCTTCAAAAGTATAAAGTTTGTATAAAAAACTTGTATGTACTACATTATACTTTGTATAAAACTTGATGTATAAAAAATATATTGGATAAAAATAGATTGGAAATGATCTCCATATCAATTTATATCAAGTCTCTATTTAAGCTAAACTAAATTGTGAAATTTGTAATAAGGTAAAAGAATAAAAGAGGTATTCTTTTGACTAATTCTACTACAATTTTAGTACAGTACTGGTGCCCCTTACGCCCACCTCCCATCATCCATTGGTCAGACGATCAGATTCTTCCACCCAAACTCACACAATTGGTTCAATAGTCAACATGTGGGGCCACGCAAACAATCACAATGTTTTCACAATTTTGTGTGTGTTCTTTGTCTCTCTCAGATGAGACCTGTCCGGTCTTGTTGTCACACTGTTCTCTGGAGTGTCCTGCGGGTTTTGAGAAGGACAACAACGGCTGTAAAGTGTGTCAATGTAGCACATCTGCAACAAAGTGTCGACCTCTGACCTGTAGCAAGACCTGCCCTAACGGATATGTGTAAGTTTGACTGACATGTATCCGCTTCTAGAAGAGTCTTCATCAGAAGTGTCATCTCAGATCCAAACACACAATTACAAAAGGAACAGCATATAAACATATGAACACTGAGACCAGCTGCTGAACAGATTGAATCCCACAGCACTGTTCCTCTCATTTAAACTCATTTAAAATTATAATTGGACTTTATCCAAAAAAGTGGCCTTAAGATTACTGTTTTTTAACACTGTGTGTGAGAAGTGTGAGAAGTTCTGAAAAGAAAACAGACCACAAGTGAGGTTTTGTCCCAACTGCCACACTGATGACACCACTATTGGAGATCAAAAGATCTTGATTCAAACGACTGAGATCTGGGCTTGGATGGGTTCTGGAAATGGTCCGCTGTACACCCCCAAACCTGATCAAACAGCTGGACTGTTCTTTCACTTCCTAAACTTCTTGCATACAAGCCAAAACATCATGAACTTGCCCTCTGTCTCAAAACAAGCATCAGACTCACACAAAGGCTCTGCTGGTATCAAAGCCTCAGTGAAGGATGAAGCAGATTTTCAGGGCTTCCTCAGGGGGTCTGAAGGGCTTCCTAAATCATATCACAGAAACCTTTCAGAAGTTTAAATCCTCCATGTGTCACACTTGCTCTCTGGAGGAAATCTGTTTATAGTGGCTCGTGTCAAGAAAGGAAGATGATAATTTTTAGTCAGTCTGAAGCATCAAATTTAAAAGCAAAGTGCAGGAGTGTTTGACTAAAATTGACATACTTTTATTTTTTTATATTTACTGAGAACAATACTCTCAGTAAAATCTTGAATGAATTCTATTATTGAGCTTATTGCCATTCATTCTGGGACTGTCTTCTCTAAGGAAGACATGTGAATGTAGCCAAATAAGGGGAATCTTCTGGAATTTTCCTGGGAACCTGTCATGCCTTCAAATGCTTATGTATACACTAGATAGACAGCTCACTAAGTTCTAGAGCAGCCAAGAAGAATAAGACAGGTTCAGAAATGAAGTTTCAGTCTTGCTGGGGCCGAGCGTCTGTTTGTTTTGATTGACATTTTTCACAGCCGAACGCTCTGGGCTGCTCACAAAAGGAGGCTTAAATCATTTCCCCTCATCAATGGGACTAAAATATCATTGGATTGGACAGGACGTCGCTGGCTGCTGGAATTTGTGTGGAGTCAGCGGTAATCTCCAGTGAAATTTTACAGGCCGACTTCAAACAAAGCCAGAGTCTAAGGTCACGGGCGGTCGGCTGTGTTTGTTTACTGTAGACTGCTGCTGTGTGCTGCCTCAGCAGTAAGCTGCTACTGTACTGCAGCCTAGTGAGGGGTTGTGATGGAAGAGTCTAAAGACTGACTGCTTCCTTAACCTGCAGTGTTATTCACAGTTTGGATAATGAGCTTTCATCTGTGATCTATGGTGTCCTTGTAATATCTGAATCATGTCTTCATTTGTCGTCTAGCTATTCTTTTTTTTATCCAAAGTGCATTTTTAAGTAGACGGTGGTGGTCACAGTGATGGTGAGTCCGATTTTGAGGGGTTTGAAACCACAACCTTTACAACGCCGTGTATGTTTACCCACGTCCCCAACAACACATGACAAAATCAAATATCAGAGCTCAGAAGAGGATCTGTCACTGTCGCTCATTTTGCCTGTCAGACCTGCTGGAACATCTGGACAGCCTGATTGACCTCCACAAACAACAGCTGGGTCGTTCTGAGAAAACAGGATGTTATACTCATTAAAGTGTCACAAGTACATTATTAGGTATCACAAGATATTATACAACTCTCTTTAGAAGTTAAAGCAGGATAGGAGAACTAATGGGACTGTGGTTGATTAGAAGTGGAGCTGTGGGTGATGTAGTGTTCTGGTTTCTCTTTCCACAGGAGGAACAAACATGGCTGTGAAATGTGTCGCTGTGTCAAATGTCCCCCGTTCACCTGCGACAAACACTGCAGCACCGGCTACAGGAGCAACCGGAAGGGCTGCAGCATCTGTGAGTGCAGGGGTGAGTCTCACTCTCCACAGAAGCTTCTGAGCAGGACTGTGGCTTAGTTTTAGCTGGAGTCAGAAGTGAAGAAAGTTTATGGAGATCATTCCTCACACACACGGGACACGGTGTCAAGAGCGGTTTAGAAAGTTTCTCTTTGTCAATGGATAAAACAGAAGAATAATGTTCATTATATCTGTGGTTTTAGCAGTGTAGAGTTACTTATGTGAAGTTTGAGGTGCGTTAGACTTTAAGTCTAATGAATAGGTTGTGTTTATTGTGGGTGGTTTTTTGCAAACATATAAATATTTTTGGAGTGTATTTTAGTTTTTGGTGCTCATCTTGTGAGCTTTCCAGAGCAGACCGTGTCACTTTACAGCACAATGTTAAATATTTAGAAAACTAACCATTACTAAAAACAGTTCTGCACAAACTGCAGCTTTGGCTTCCAGTTGTATGTTGCTTCTGTGTCAGATTTGTGCAGTTATCACCTTAGAGGAACTATTTAACAGAGGAACTATTTAAAGAAGCCAAAAACAAGAAGCAGAAATATAAACTCAGTGTTGACCATTTCTGAGGACATTTATTTAGGGTGGACACAAAAGTCTTTAAACAGCAGTGGACACGTTTCTGCTTTACTACACAGTGTACAACTCAGAAATATTATCATTAAAACCCCTTCAGGATGAGAAAAGGTTAACAGCAGATCCACATTTACGTCATTATTTGGGTTATTTATTTCTTCTAGCAGAAAAGCCCGTGACCCGCCCAGTGACCCCCGTTCAGCCCAGCGTGTGTCTGATGCCCGGCGGGCGGCGCTACGAGGAGGGTGAAACCTGGCATGATGGCTGCCGGGACTGTATCTGTCATGCCGGCCGTGAGATGTGTGTCCTGATTTCCTGCCCGGTGCCCACCTGTGCCCACCCTGTGCTTAGAGCCCAGCAGTGCTGCCCCAGCTGTGAAGGTATCAACAGCTTGAGAGATCTACAGAGTCCCCTGTGTTTTATTTCTATATTTGAACAGTCTTGCGATAAACAGACAGGTGAGGTTATTTCTGCAGTGAAGCAATCTGTTGGTTTTGCTCCAGATAAACATGTAACAGTAAACACTCAATCAATTTAATTCACATTTATTTGTTTAGGGCTTTTCACTAAAGTGTCACTTCAAAGCTGCTTTACAGCATGTTGTTTCTTTAGCAGAAGAAGTGAATAAAAGATCATGTGATGTCATCAAGATGCTGGAGCTGCTGTGATCTGCCATGATCAGTCATGAGAATTTGTGCTCATGCTGTAGGACTGAATTCGAATGTGTATGGACTGACAGATTCACTTTAGATAAAACTGCTAAATGTTCTTTAGAAAACGGTTTCATCACGTTTGACACACATGCTTTGTGACTGTAAAAACATTCTTCAGTGAGTCGGTTTCCTTCTGGTGCTCTGGTGTTTGAGCCCAGTAAAGCATCTCAGAGTGGTGGATTTTTATTTAGAAGGATGGATGTGATCTTTCCTGATGATTGTGTTGCGTTGCAGCAGACGAGTCGGGCAGTGGGCAGATGGAGAGTGTTGATATGGTGGTGTGTCGGGCTCCAGACGGGGAGCTGTATGTGGAGGGAGAGAGCTGGAGTCTGGACGAGTGCATCAGCTGCACCTGCAGACTGGGACGAGTGCTCTGTGATTCTGAAGTGTGTCCTCCAGTCCTCTGTCACGCCCCAGTCAAAAACAAAGAGTCCTGCTGCCCCATCTGTCCAGGTGACACACACATACACCCGTTCACTCTGGATAGAGACCTTTCCCAATCTTATTTTCCACTTCAATTCATGTCATCTCTGTCATGCTGTTGGAACTGACCTGAACTATCTGTTTTTAAAAAAAGGTTATTTTTATTGTATTTTTTCCCAAATAAATGTTTTTTATGATTTTTGTACTTGAACACAAACTATTAGTGAAGCTTCAGGAAGGAATAAGATCATTTTTGCTTCTGAAAAGCTCTCAGAGCTACTGAGTCCAATAAACAAACATTGGCTGCAGGTCTGTGATAAATGCGGGAAGTTTCAGTAGCACACACACACTAGCAGAAACACACTGCCTGTTTTCAGTGCCTTTAAACTGACGCATGAAAAATAAAGTTGAAGTGTGAAATAATTCAGTGACTCTGTTTTTTGATTCTTAGAGGGCGAGCTGAACCCCCTCCTTCCTGACAACAACAGCCAACAGGAATACTGTGTTTCTACAAGTGGAGAAATCCTGTTGGCCGGTGATTCCTGGAAGTCCAACGCCTGCAGTAGCTGCACCTGTCGCAACGGAAGCGTCAAGTGTTTTTACCAGCGCTGTCCTGTGCTCAGCTGCAGAGTGCCTGTGTTACGCAAGGGCCAGTGTTGCCCGCAGTGCTTGGGTGTGTGTTTCTGCCCCGTTTACCACAGTAAACATTTGCAGTCACAGAACTGCAATATTAACTAGTGCTCAGTGGACAGTTTTATCAATGGATATATTAACTAGTGCTCAGTGGACAGTTTTATCAATGGATATATTAACTAGTGCTCAGTGGACAGTTTTATATCAATATAATGTTGTTTCTTTGTTTTAATGTTTAATCTGGTAAAAAAAGTTTCCTTATGTAAAGTTGCATTGGAAATAAGCAGCTAAACCCAGAGAGCTGATGATAACTGTGACTAACCGCTGGTGTGATTGTTTTCTCATCCTCAGACGTCACAACAACCTCAGTGACAGTAAAGCTGTGGACCACAGAGACCAAACCCACAGACACTCAGAACATGTGGTCGTCCACCACGGTTCCTTCAGTCGTCATGGTGACAGGTACTGTACTTCTCATTACTGTATGAGAAATTCACCAGACACACACTGACTAGGTTAGTTGTCTTCAACTACTTTTGCCTTGAGTTTACACCTCAAAAACACTGTGGTCGACACAAATTACATGTTTACGTGTAATTTCTTTTACTTTGCGTAGTTTCGTTCGGGCAGGCTGAAATTATTTTCTAACATGTTTATATCTACATCAGTCAGCTGTTTATTGTTTCCACCTTGCATCTATTAAACATGATTTGTGACCCATTTTTGGCTCAGGTATTCCTGTAGCTCAATTGGTAGACCACTATGTTAGCGGTGCAAAGGTTGTTGGTTTGATTCCCAGGAAACACATGTACTGACAAAATGTATTACTTGAATGTACTGCATGTCACTGTGGACAAAAGTGTCTGTCAAATGCATAAATGTGAATGTCACAACCCACCAGCAGAGAACCGCTAGACATCATCCATGTACAGTGATATCAGCAGTCAAAATGAGTTCATGTATCACTTTCACACTCTGAATGACGTGAAGATTATGGATTGTGAATGTTGTTAAGACCATCTTGCCTGGAAAAGCCCACGAAAAACAACAGAAGCCCAAGCAGACTGGAGCTGTTTTAAATGTTGTGGAAATGTTGACATTGTGTCCGTGGGGAGAAATGTTCTGACCTAAACTCTCTCTAGAAGACCTACCAAACCAGATGGAGATGAATCTCATTTACCAATCAGCTGCCTGGATCCTGGCCACCATTCTTTTAGCCATTGTAATCTTCTTCATCGTAGTCATCCTCATCAACAGGAGAAAGAACTGGGTTCTGATGTCATGCTACGGTGCACCAAAAAAGGTAAGAGTCATCTAAGCGTGATCTTTGGCTTGTCCTGATGCCGTCACTGTGTTTTTGAGTGAATTCCTGTGTGTGTGTATTAGTGTTACTGCTAATATTACTGCTGTCTGGATGATCTCAGGTAACCCTTGGAAATAAAGCCAGTTATTTTAATATTATCATGAAACAGTCATCACAACCTGTTTGATTTCTGAATGAAACTGGATATTTGGCAAGAAAAACATGTAGCACTTTAATTGGAATTGAATTAAAGTGACATATCATAATACAGTCAGAATCTGTGGGGGAGGGGATGAAAAACAAAAGTGATGTTCACTTTCACTTTTTGTCTCTGAAGTCAGTGATGTTCAGAGACCAAAGTTATTATATTTTTAGAAGACAAACACTGTTTTTGAATAATATTCATTGAGTTTGAATATTAAAATGTGTTTAGATAAAAACAGTGTATCTCTGCTGCTCTTCCAGACAGTGATCTTGAAGAAACACAGAACTTCTGTCATGCACATGGAACCTTCCAAAGAGAACAAGTTCCACAGCATGAGGAATGACTCTGCTCTGAACTTCCCGTTGGACTCGGGCTCATCCTGCAGAGATCAGCTCACCATCCCGCGAGCCAAACTCGCCATCACTAGCCATCATCTGGAAACATCTAAAACACCTCACGCTCCTGAAACTCCAGCAGAAGGTTGACTCCTGTTTTATTAACTCTTTCTTCGTTTGGAGTTTTAACCTCCTGTGTTGCAACAGTTTCGTAGGCCTGAAACTTCATTGCCATTTAATTTTATTCTGAAGAAACAGACACTTGGAGAAACAGACAGACTGTAATAATTTTTGGATCTCTGACTGCTGGAGTCTCTTATCTGATAAAAGTGTTTGTCGGGTTTATGGTGAATTAAAAACACTGTGTGAAGTGAATCTGAATTGATCTTAAACATTATGAGGCCTTACAGAACAAGTGTGTCTGACCTCTAGGTTATGTTTTGCAAATGTTTCTATCAGCTAGTTGTTTGTCACTTTGAAGCATTTTATCACGATGGTTTCAGTTACTCTGCAGCTGATATCAGGAGTCAAGCAGGAAATGATGTCAGCTGTCACATGTATCTGTTGTCAATCCCAGAATGCATTGCAACAAGCTCAGTGGGAAAAGCATCAAATCAGAATGTCGAGAGAAATTTATTTATGAATATATTCTAAAAAGCATCAGTAAAAAAATAGTTTTGGCATTAATAACATAGTTTAAATAAAAAAAGGTTAATAAAAGATTATGTATTATTAGGGTCAGTTTGCTCCCCCAAACTCACATGTGGAAGGTGTTCACAAGTTCATGGTTGTTTTTCAAAACGGCAACAAAAACCTTATTTATATTATATGATATATTATAGAATTATTTATATTATATAATTTCTATTATATTAAATTTCAACTAACATTGATATCGGCATAAGACATCTGTGTAGCTTTATTTCTTAATGTCAAGAACATGTTTAGATCAAAAGATTAATTTTAAGACATTACAGTGTTTTACATTGTGATATTTTCATGACAGTAAAGCACATCTTATTTTTATTAAAACAATAATTCATATTCATTTTAAAATGACAAAATGTCAAATGTTATTTCATTAATAAGGAAATAAATGTATTTGTCATGAAAGTCACAATTCCAAAACTCTTAATGCTGCTCAAACCTGCATCATCTGCTTCATTTTGATTTGGGCTGAAATGTAGCTGGACATCCGGATTAAATCAATTAAATCATCTTCCTGATGGATTCAATAATCAGTAGTTTTAATAATGCAAAAACAAACAGCAGAGACACAATCTGCTCTTATTAGCTTATTTATTTTTTCACAGTTATTTATTAACTAATGTTTTATGTTGGTCTGAGAACGGCAAAGCTGCTATTCATGTTGTTTAAACATTTCCCTTATTTTTGCTTCACTACCTTTCACCTTTGCAACATGTAAATATGAACCTCTTAGATGTTGAACTGTAACATTTACGTCCTTTTGAAATAAAAACAATTGTGTGCTCAACTGTGTGAAGTTTTAAGCAACAACAAACAAAACTTGTCCAATGTATTATTTGTTCCCCACAGTTTGTATTGTGGCATTAAAGTAACAGTTAAAACTCAGGTGATTTGTGTCATTTATAAAACATGGGTACAGATTTGATGTGTGTGTACTCTAAAATCCACACAAAAGTTCTTCTTTATAAAGATGCTTTTTAAAGTGGGAAAGGTTTTAGACACATTTTCCTTTGGGCAGAATCAGAGTACTGCAGATATTTGCAAATCTAAGCATTTCTTGTTGCTCGCGATCCTGAAGTAAAGGATTTGGAGTTAGAGTTAAGAAGTTTCTTCCCTTTTTCAAGATGTGAAAATGTGAAAAGGGTGAGAATGTTCTATGTAGGTGATTTTAGAACACTAGAAGTTCCCTGTGTTGAGAACAGACTGATCAGAAAACACTTTCAGCATATTTTCATATGATCTGCAGAGAGGGAGAAGAAATGGGAAAGTTTGTTATTGCTGTGATATTGTATATTTCTTGCTGTATAATGTAAGCATGTATAATGCTTTAGCAATATACAAACTGAACAATATCATGCTAATAAAGTAATTTAAACTAAAAAAGTTAAGAGAGAGAACACAAAGATTCGTTCATTCTAAAGATAGTTGCCACTCTCTCTTTCTCTCTCTCTTTCTCTCTCTGTCTGTCTGGAGATGTTTGTGAGATAACTGTGAATGTATCGGTTCAGTCAGAGGACAGGAAGTGTGTGTGTGTGTGTGTGTGTGTGTGTGTGTGTGTGATGCATGATGAAGCTGCGTCTTGTCAGAAGATTCTGGTTACTGTACACATACTGCTGCAGTTTAACACTGGTGAAGTTAAACGTGCCCTGAGGCACAACAGCATGAGATGGTTACAACACAGAAGGTCCATTGATGGAGTTCACACACCAGACGGGTTATAGAAACCAGATGAACACGATACAGACTGAGCAGAATAAATGACAGCACAGCAC
>JAZGTK010004510.1:0-24374 GCA_036877625.1 Ambastaia sidthimunki | reverse complement strand
ACATCCTGGTCGAACATCAATGTCAACAACACAGTCCAAAGCTAACTGACTGCCTCCTAATGAAGGACCTTTCAGGGCACTGGTTATTGTTGTACTGTATCTATAGGTGTGCCTTTGCCCCTTCTGCACATCTGTACACACACAAATATATACATACATCCATAGAATTATTTATAGGTAAACGGCTAAATATGATATATTGGTCTTACCAGGGCATGTAGACTTGCAAAGTTGATCTTGGTGCAGTTTGTGACAGTCAGCTCGAATAGAACAGCCAGTAAAAAAAGTTAATTTAGTGCTTGTACAGACATACTAACACAAAACTTAGACTTAAACAGAAAGTAAGGCCTACTACGAGTTGGCTCTTAACAAATTATGATTATTCTAAATTTGTTTTTTTTGTAAACACAAATGTGTAATTTGCTTAACAGTCAAAAAAGAAATATGGATAATAAACACTTACCAGTAAAAAAGACTGAAAGAACCAAAGCAATTAGACAGAGATCTCTGAGCAACAGAAGGCAGACCGGAGACATGGCCATAAATAATCAGATTCAATGTAATGCCCTTCAACAGCACTTCATATTAAAGATCATTACTGGGAAAGCATAACCACATAAGTGAATAGACAGATGTTGAGTCAAGCCTTTGTAAAAACCACAGGACACTCGGGCACCAATCAGGAGACAGATGCTCACCAGGGGACCACTGAGCTAACCAAATCTTACAACAAACTGATGGACATCTTCATAGGCTTCTGTCTTTTAAACATATAGTTACAAATTTGGGATGGCAATTCATTTGTGGCTACAGCATTTAATTTTTCAGTGCTTTTTTATATCTAAAATATTATTTTTATATACTTTAATCTCCAAATCAAAGCTATTTTTATGTGAAAATTACTACAAGAAATTCAAACATTAATTTTTTTATAATAATAATTTACGAAAAAGTGAGGTTATTTCTTAAAAAATATGGCTTAAATAAAAAGCCTTGAAAATGTCTGTTGTTTTTTGGAATGTCCAATTCAAGGCTTCCTTAATAGATACACCACTTAACATTTTCAGAGTCATCAACCTTTTAAAGACCTTTTATTTTGTTGTGCTTGTTTTGCTCGTGTTTTAACTAGATTTCTAAAGCAATTTTACAAACAAGAGAAAAGTGAAAGGAGAATTAAAAAAATATATATATATATAATTTAGAAGAAGAAGAAGAAGGTTTGATAGAGAGCAACACATGCTACTTTGCAGACGTTTTAATAAAACACGGAACTTCGAGCTACGTCCAATACATTTGATTGGCACCATCTACTGGACAAAGCTGTGCAGTTAGGGCTTGGGTGAAAATGTTAGTTATATTTTAGATTCAGGCAAAAACTTTTCACACACAGCAAAAAAGTCTGTTTTTATTTTCTGTAAAAATATCTAAACCACCCTTAATATCAAATAAATAATTCTAAGAGGGCAAATAAAATAAAATACTAAGACGTATTTTTAGAGAATGTATTTAGAATTAAAGTGTACTTTGTATTTTGGAAGTAATTTCTATACTTTAAGTATATATCCAGGATATATTCCCAGAAAACAAGTCTTAATATACTATGCAGTATTGCTTCTCGGGTTAATGTGTGTTGTTTTCAAGATGCAATATTGCATAAAATACATCCTGTATAAACTATTTACCTGTGTGCGCAGGTCCTGAATGATACTCATGATGAACAACACACACAACTCATCGGGGTTTGGGTTAGGTTATGTTTACTGACCTATTAATGCATTATTCCTTTCAGCTCTACCCATTCTGCCACTTTACCTTTCATTTGCGTGAGATGTTGAACAAAAAAGGGAGGAGGCCTTCATGCATGAATCACTGCATGTGTTCGAGCTTTCGGGCTGCCCTACTTTATCCCTGCTGTGTTTAGTCTGTTGGGCCCAGTTTGGAATCAGTCGCATTTAAACATACTTTCTAAAAATAATTGTAGTGATTTGGTTACCATGTAAATGTAAACTTTGATTGTAAATGGGTCATTACGTAACCAACCCAGCAAGGAACAGACTCAAAATTGCGTGGCAGAAACTAAATAATTTTAGATACGACACCAGGCCTAATTTCCTGGTTTGTTGTTTACGTTTCTTTAAACATATCAAGTATTAAAATCTCTCTCCACGTCTTCATTTATTCTATGAAAACATAAACTGAGTAATATCTAGTCGTATTCACGAAATAAAATATTCAATATTATATATTCAATATTTCTTTTTCACGTCGTGTCGCCTATTACACGAAGGTCATTGTTCAAAGCGTGTTGTGCAAGGATTAGATTTTTTTATATATTTTTTATCTAGGTGAAATTTGATTCATCTATAAATGGGCTCTCTTCACTCCACTCCCGTGTTGCGCGTCAGTTCCCACGTCACTCAGTGCGTGTTTCTCTTTGCATGCTGGCGAGAGTATAAAGCCCACTATGGCAAAGGATTTGTTCATGAATATTAACTACGTAGTGCTGAAGTTGCTCGGCAACCTGCTGTGAGTGCACGCATGTAACGTAATTAATATTACTAAGCTGAGCCATGATTCGTCAAATTCCCCTCCTAGTACCACCTATTTAAAGACAGCAGTCTTCGAGCGAATCTGGTATGCAA
This sequence comes from Ambastaia sidthimunki, assembly GCA_036877625.1. Classification (NCBI taxonomy): domain Eukaryota; kingdom Metazoa; phylum Chordata; class Actinopteri; order Cypriniformes; family Botiidae; genus Ambastaia; species Ambastaia sidthimunki. The sequence goes on along the minus strand of JAZGTK010004510.1, from coordinate 21,732 downwards.
AATGGAAGAAACGGCGCGGTACGTGATTACTATTTATGAACCGAGCCTTCATCGTACTGCGATTACTAAATTCGCTACCGGGGGCGTGGCGTGGGCTTTGCCGGTTCTAGCAGCAGCAGCAGACACAATGAAACGAGGGGCAATGTAGGACACCACGTTGGAACTAGAAACGCAGACGCTCCGGTACCGTATTTTTAACATTTTTTTTACATTTTGTGTCTAACTTTATTTATGTCGTTTGTATCTGTTGTAGATATAGAGCAAAGTCGCTGATTAGAACAAGGAGTTGAAAATCTTTGGAGAAGAACTGGTCGAGCTCAGGAAACGAGGCTCTCTGTAACTTTTGGGTTGTCGTTAAACGCAGTCACGGTATAATGTCGTTCGCGTATTCAGATTATTTAGCTGCCGAGTGTCTGGTGTCGATATCCAGCGGTCCCGTCCTCCATCGACCCACCCCGATGTCTGGTGCGGCTCAGGCCCCTCCTCAGGGCCTTACTCCTGGGGAGGCAGACGGGTCGAGCGAGGATAGGGAGGTGCGGGAGACGCTGCGTTTAGAGGGGGCCAACATGATGACGGTGGCGGAGATCCTCACCGACCTGCATGGCAAGTTTCGTCCCATGTCGGCCTATTCTGAGAGCAGCAACTCGTCATGCGGAGAGAGCGGTTACACCACGTTGTCTGATTCCACCACGCCGACAATGACCCCCTCTGCCACCCCTGTCCCGGGACAGTACAATAACACCCCCCAAATTTGGGGTGGAGGGGGTGCACCCCGATCCCCAACCAAGCGTCACCCATGCACTTTCGACGGGTGTGACAGGGTGTACGGCAAATCATCCCACCTCAAAGCGCACATCAGAACACACACAGGTAAGCGAAACCACATGGTACAGCAAAAACGGTAATGATGCAGATGCAGATATCTTAATGATATATAATATATTTAGACTGCTATTGTAATTCAGTTGAATCATGTGTTAACACACATAAATTGACATATATATATAACATAAAAATTATCCGTTCTGCATGTATTGTTTTAGTGGTCGATACAGTTTGGATAATAATAAATGTTAATTACGAAGAACACAATGCTTCGGCCTATGATCTGTGTACTTTATCTGAGATTGGGTAACTTTTATTTGTGCCAGGCGTTTGTTTGTTGACTGTTGTCAGGGGCTGTTCTTGTCAATTCTAATCAACTGCGCTAAATAGACATATTAAAAGCGAATTTGTGGATAATAACGCAATTTACTATTCGTTAGGTGAACAAAAGAGTGGAAAACTCCCAACTGTGGCCTCCGAACAAAGAAAGTTTATGAACAAAGGAAGGAGCGCGTGAGGGAGGACCGAGTATAGTATAGTAGTGACGAGTCCAGTATTTGCATATGAACAGAGCTGAAGCATAAACCGCGCGCGCAGCCCGGTCACGCGCAGGTTCCCAATTAAATGCACCTTCTGTTATCTGACTAAAGCTAAAAGGGCTCTTAAGCCACGCACCTGGCCTCTTTTTATCAGCCATTCAGGTGGCAAAGTTTACAAACTGCATGTTCAAGAACTGTAATATAATATGGTGAAAAGGTAATAGCTTTTTGTGAACACTATTACATTAGTTGGTGACAAATTAAATGTTAGTGCATGATAATGAAGACAATAGCTAGTACACTAACAATGTAAATAATAGAACAAGAGTATGCTAAGAGAACACTAGTACAATTGTTAGCATGCTAATAAAACACTAGTGCAATGATAGTGCACAAAAACATTGTCAGTTACTAGTGCACTAACTGAACAATAGAATAGTTCTTTATTGTCATTGTCAATAGTAGTTGATGTTCAACAGTATGTTTAATAGTAGCTCTGTGAAAATCATTAGTATGCCCTAATGATAGTGTTACTATGATAGTAGATTTTATTGTGACTTTATTCTCCTTGTCCAAGTTAGCAATGTCCTACTAATCGTTTATTTCACCAATCACTGTTCAAGGTGTGCTAAAGAGTGATCTGTCTGCAATATATGTACTTTTCACACAGGTTAACAAAGAGTAAAGCAAGTAGATGATGAAGATAAGAAATAGTAGATATTGGTAGCTAACTGTTCTTGTGCACCGTCTAGGTGAGAGGCCTTTCCCCTGCACGTGGCCTGACTGTGAAAAGAAGTTTGCCCGTTCTGATGAGCTTGCTCGGCACCTGCGTACCCATACGGGTGAGAAGCGCTTTCTGTGCCCCCTCTGCGACAAGCGCTTCATGCGCAGCGACCACCTAATCAAGCACGCTCGCCGGCACCCCAACTTCCACCCTTCCTTGATCAACCGTAAGGGCTCAGTTCAAGGATCTGCCTCAGCCCAGTCCACAACCTCCTCAGAATATGCCAGCACTGCCGAGTAGATATGCCCACTGCCTCACCATGACCTTTCTGGGACCTCAATCAGACCCATGTTTCTTCACTGTGACTACCATCCTTGTATGAGGCACTGCAGCTTGATTTGATCACCATGCATGCTTCCACAGGCCAAAAATGAAGAACATTTTGTCTTCCTCTATACTTCCTCTGCCCAATTAGTCACGACCAAAATGGGTGGAGGAAACAAACTCAAGCACATTCCCCTATGACAACCCAGAGTCATGTGATTATACACATGGCTGGCAAGTGATGTAGAATACAACACTGACCTTAATAGTGCTCGCTATGGGTGGAATATATTAAGTTGCTGTTAGTTCAGTTGTTAATGTGGACAGAAATAGCCTAAAACTCATTTTTGGATGCATGCTGACCAATTAGCCACCGGGAGAAGCACAATGTTCTCCAGCAAACAGCTGTGTTGTTCTTATTTGCTATCTAGCCAGTATCACTTGTCAGCCATGTTTTAGAACTTCCAATGTGTCACAGGGAAAGTTTACCTACTCAACAGCCTGTGGTCTTTTTTACAGTTGCTCCATCTATTGTCAGCAATTTAGCACAACCTTGTTTGTCATGTCTTTTTGTATAGCCAGAGTGTGTCAGAATAGCAAACTCTGGCTGATACTCTGTTGCTTGTCCACACATGCTGTGAGATGCAATAACCAGTTTGATTTGTATAACTGAGAAGTATTTCATTATTGCTCACAGTTACATTGTCACATAACGCAGAGTTTTCCAGCAGCAACTTTGCGCAGCTTCAAAGGTGTGGTATAGATTTAGCTCAATGAGGTTACTGATGTCAAGTTTTTGCATTCCTTAAACGAATACAATTTTTGATGCCCACTGAAACCAAACATTGCTATCAAATCAAACTGAAATGGCCAGTGGGTTTCTGTTGGGTAGAAACACTGCCTGTAATGCCTTTTTCCACATAGCTTTCCCTACTGAGATGGCTGAGATCATAATTTATTGTCTTTTTAATTTACTTTTGCTTAATTCCTCACATTTTCTATAAGGATCAGCATGGCATCTAAAATAGTTTTTTTTTTTTATTATTACTTTTAGACCATGCATCTATTATTGCTGTCCTGCATTGAGGAACTTTTTGTTTTTCCATGACATGTTGATACATGTAGCAATGTGTTTAATAGTAATGTGGGTATGTGTAGATAAATATCTATGCTTGAAGCTTCAATGATAAAGATGTTATATAAACTACTAGAATTAATACTTATGACAGTACACGCTTGAATAGAATAGTGCTGCTTGTGGGCGAATGTTTGCGCATCACGTTTGTGTGTATGTATATTCACGCGGGAGAAAACCAGAATCATTCTTTCTCCAAACTGTCCCGTCTGTGGACCTTTTACAACTATCTCAGAGAACAAAGAACACATCAGGAAACTCAAAAAGCCTTAAATACTTTGACTTGTTTTGCACCATTGTTTACTGTTTAATATTTTCTACAGGTGTGCCGTCAGGCATTGATATACTCAACTAAAGAAATACACATGCAATATTGCACTTTTTCGTACTGGTATTGTCAATATTATTCATCTGCTAGTGTGATGGGTTACACTGTATAGATGCTACTGCATAGATTTTCTACAATATGAACACTGTGGAAGAGGGTAAAGACCTGTCACAATAAATTCGTATAAATATGCACATTTGTCTGAGTGCTTAAAGTAGTGTGAGGAAAAATGACACAGTTTTTGTGGCATTTTTGTTTGTATTTTATTTTCTTTGCAATTTGTAGTGTCAGATTATCTCTTACAGTTATCAGTATCCGATACAAACACTCTGAAAAATATTGTTCATGATGTTTGTCTTCTGTCTTTCCTTTCTGATTCCCAAAACTACAGATAACGTTTTTTTAAAAAACATGTTCTCTGTGCTAATCATGCAATATTTAAAGTACTTCAAATGGCTGCTGGCAGTTACCTGAAGTGGAATGACAAATTCTACTTTGTCAACAACAAACCAAACCAGAATAGTATCTCAAACTAAGTATGTGTTCTGTTCCAAATTAAGTGATGTATTCCTATAAATATGCTTTGTGTTTGGCCATCCCTAAAAGATTGTTGTTTTTTCAAAGGCCCTTTAAGGAGCCACTTTTCTCCAATCAGATGCAGGGTTTGAGTTGCCTTTGGCTCTGTTTTACTATGTTTGGCTAACGCACTGTTACATCAATGGTACACTGTGTTATGCTGCAGTGGGCTTTGTATCTGATACTAGACCATTGTGATAGTGTGTTTTGATTTTCACTTACAATGCCCTCTTTTAGCAGCCTGTTTTCAACTTTGCATTTGAGATCCCTCCCATTGTACTCAATCTACACATCTGCAGCTAGTACTCCGCATCACAAACCACTGCAATCAAGTCTGATTTGTTTTTATTTGTGTTTTGAGGTCTTTAATTTCAGTGATTTATTTTCTTTTGTATTGTTTGGTTTGTTGTGTTGAAAAGTTTTGTTTCTTATGCTTTGTATTAGTTTATGTACTGTAGATGTCTATAAAGTATGCAGAATATGGTGAATAGTTTAGAACAGAGTCCAGTTATCTGGAATAGCTTAGCAATCATATAGCAAAGAACGGTTGTATTCTATAGTTGCTTCAGGACATATGCTGCATTATGTTCTGTGTTTTGAGCATCCTATCTTTGTGTATCAAAAGCAAGTAAACAGCAGTGTGTGTGAGTGTGGTTGCTTTAAATGTCAATGCTAGATTGAGAATTTGTAGAGGGATGATTTTATTTTAAGAACTGCTTTGCTTGGTGTACAATCTAGACATTGTCCATACTGAAGTTTTCACACACTAAACTGATTATGCACTGATTGGCATATTGTCTACAGTAATCACACTAAAAGGATGTCTGTTGAGATCAGTTCAAGGTCTCAATCTACAGCCATGTCTCATATCAGTGGACCAGTCAATACAAAAGCTTCCATGTATCTCCTCAGGTGATAAAACTAAATGCTGAAAATCTCTGTTCTTTGCGAGCAGGATCTAATGTTAAGCATCCTATTAATTTGCTTTGTTTTGCATTATTCTGCATTTTTTTATTTATTACTTGCATTTTGATGTGCTGTAAAAAAAAAATTCAGTGCTTATTTTATGGTTTGAAACTTGACTAATAATTTGCTTTGAGAAATTGTTTCATTGTTTGCCTCCAAAAAGGACCCTCCAGTGCTTTTTAAATAATAAAGAAACTGATAAAGTGTTATCTGGTGTTCTTGTGTTTTTCCCTTAAAAATACTGATATGATGACAAATTACTTCAAACAACATTTCTAAAAATTGAATAATTATTATACATAACTTTTATAGGGAATTACACAGAATAACTGTTTTTTAAAAATCACCAACAACAGGATTATTTGCTAATAAAAATTATAAAGATGTTAAATAAATGAAATGTTCAAAACTAAGTATTCAGTTCTAATTATTAGTTTTTATTATGTCCATTAATTTTATTATGTCTAATAATCCAGATCAGAACGCTGAGCTGTGACGTTTTTATCATAAACACACGTATACGGCCCGCAGCATCTTCAAATACGGCCCGCTGGACCATATTATGCTCTCCTCAATTTTAATAAATTTGAGAAACAAGATTAGGAAGGATGTTAATTCTAACACAAACCATGAGAGGTCGCTATTGTTCCCGCCAATCCTTGTTATCATCGCTGTAATTTTTATCACTGAAAGGTTATATTCTTATATTCAGTCAGGGATATCTTTAATAGTAATATGTGGATTTTGCAGCAAAAATTACTGGCCCTCATCATTATCAAAGCTGCCCATCCCTGGTGTAGAACATCACTTTCAGTTGTGTACCTTCTTTCAGATGTTGTAATACAAGATGTTGTGGGCTTTTGCCTTAACAAGCGTCACTGTTTTTTTTTTTTTATATTAATATAACATATGAAGTGTTGTAGTGATTTCTGTACTTGACTGAATGTCTTGGTCTCTGTTTTTATTCAATACAATAGAATAGAATAGATCTTTATTGTCATTGTCACAGGTACAACGAAATTTAAAGTGCTCTCCAGTTAGTGCATCATTCATTGAGTCTATAAAAATAAAATTTAAGTGCTAGAGTTGCCAAAAAAAGAATAAATAAGAATAATATACCTAAGACAGCAGCATGAGCATACATAAACACAGACGGTCGTACGCACACAGTATGAACATGCATCTGCACCCACACATACCTCTGTCATTGCATAGATCCATTGCACATAGAGATTGCATAGTGCACATTCTTTTTAGCAGCATTAGGAGTGGTTATTGCAGTTGGATAAAAACTGTGTTTGAGTCTATTTTTCCTTGTCTATTTGTCCTTGCATTGATCTGTACCGTCTGCCCGAAGGCAACAGTTCAAACAGGGAGTGGCCAGGATGTGAAGTATCTTTTATAATGTTCTGGGCTTTTTTGAGACAGCGGGAGCTATGTAGGTCTTCCAGTGTGGGGAGACAGCAGCCGACAATCTTTTGAGTGGTGTTGATGACCCTTTGGAGCGCATTCCTCTGAGCCACTGTACAGCTGGTGTACCAAATGCATATACAGTATGGTAGTATGCTTTTAATGGAGGCTCGGTAGAAGGACACCAGCAGTCTTTGTGTGATGTTATTCCTCTTGAGTATTCTCAGGAAGTACAGTCTCAGCTGGGCCTTTTTCAGCAGCTCTCCTCTATGTGGACTCCCAGGAAGCAGGGAAGCAGAATGCCACCCTCTCCACACAATCCCAGCTGATGATTAATGGTGGAATCTCTGTCTTCTTTCTCCTGTAGTCTATTATGAGTTCTTTGGTCTTTAAAGTGTTAAGGAGAAGGTTGTTGGCCGTACACCATGTCGACAGCCGCTCCACCTCGTCTCTGTAGGCAGACTCGTCCCCCCCAGAGATGTTGCCCATTGTGACTCTCTGTCTGCGACCAGTGAGGAAGCTGCTGATCCACATGCAGGTGCTATGTGGAAGCCCCAGGTCCCCCAGCTTGCCCACCATCTTGTGCGGGAGGATGGTGTTGAATGCAGAGCTGTAATCCACAAAGAGCATCCGCACATAGCTCCCCTGCTGCTAGAGGTGTGATAGAGCGACATGGAGTGCTGTTGTTACTGCATCTTCCATGGATCGGTTCGCTCTGTAGGCAAACTGGTGGGGGTCAAGGCTGCGGGGCAGGGCTGCTGTGATGTGACTGCGTTTTTCAAAGCACTTTATCACCACTGGGGTGAGTGCCACTGGTCTGTAGTCGTTGAGGCTGGAGATGTGGGGCTTCTTGGGCAAGGGGACTATGGTGGAGGACTTCAGGCAGGGTGGGACAGTGGACTGTGCCAGGGATTGGTTAAAAATCCTTGTGAAGACTCCAGCCAGCTGGGCTGCACAATCCGTCAGCACACATCCTGGGACGCCATCAGGACCAGCCGCCTTCCTCGGATTGATGGCCCGCAGCTTGCGCCTCACCTCATGTTCCTTAAGAGTGGGGATCGTGCTGCTGTGGGCCGCGTGGTATAGCTGTGCCGCCTCTGGTGTAGTGACTTTGAAGCGGGCAAAGAAGATGTTCAGCTCTTCTTCTCAGCTCCTCTGTGGTGTCACCTTCTATGCTATTGTGAGGAAGGTCTCCATTTGAAAGTAAACTGAGAAAGACATAAAGATAAAATGCAATGGTTGTTTTAAAGCTGCATAAAAATATGAATTATTTTAAAAGAATAGATGGAAGGTGGGTCATAGTAATTTAAGATGTTGTTACATGTAACCTTGCATCTGCAGTGACATGATAAATCAGTGGCATATGCTCAACCAGTTACATAATCACTTTCTCCAGCAGGCATCTTTACTTTCAAGAAATCTCAGAGAGACTGATTACTTTATTAAAATAAACAAATAAATGCAATGTGTCAAAAAAGAGCAAATTAGGTTGTTAAGTTCCAGCTAATATAATAACATAACATAACATAGTCAGAAGACCAAGTCTTAAATCAGAAAGAGTGTGTGAGAGAAAACTCTCTTTCCTGTGAAATAGAAGTCTATAGAAATCCATACAGTGAGGTGTTTGTGTAAGTTGGTTAGAATAGTAAATGGATAGCACACACTTCACAGTAAATTCATTCATTCAAGTGTTTTTGATCTGCCACATCATCTTTGGTTCAGTAAAATTATTACAGTGGTCGCTATCCTGTACATCACCACATTGCTATTTAGGTCTTAATTTTTGCATGCAAATAAGCGTGTCAAATACTCAGATTGTTATTATGTTACTATAAGCATTTTCAGCAATACAAACTTAGTGCCTCTGTGACGGTGTGGCTGAAGCTCTCCATCTCTTCATCCAGACTCTGCAATGTCTTTACAGGATTAGCAGATACCAATAATGCTTTCTGTTACATTAATGAATTATGTAGCATAAACGTGTATAATTTGAGCAGAACGCATAAACACATCATCATTTTAATCAATAAACAACACATAAGTACAATGTTTTAGTCAACATTGGTTGGATTCCTCTTTAATAAGTTCCTTTTTAGTTACCTTGAGTATGGTACTGTCACGGATCAGCCAGGCTCTTTCCACAACCATTCACCAGCCACCGATCAGCCAAGCCCCTCTCTCAGCCAATCACAACGCACCAGCTTCCCTGAGTACTGATCACCCTCTCCAGCAATCACTCATCATCTCATCAACTCACCAGATTTAAGCACACACCGAGCCAGCACTCAGTGCCTGGTCTTGTTTCACGAAAAAGACTACTCACATGTGTTTCCATGCTCCAGCTATCGCTCCAGTCAAACTCCCTCAATCTCCTCACCTCCTATATCTTACCCACTCCAAACCTGTGGTAGTACTCACCAGGATATCCAGCTCGGTGTGTGCTGCCATCAGTTGCTTTACCAATATTCATAAAGAGAATATTGAAACATAGACAAAAATGTAAAATAAGGTGTTACGTGTAGGGTCATGCCACACAAGGTGGTTTGAACAGTGTGCTGGACTCCAGCATTGGAGCAACAAATGTGAGATTCTCAGCAATCAGCTGATTTAGTGTGTTTGTTAACAGGTGCCAATATCCGTGCAATGGTTTAAACTTTTAAAGGTAGTGTCAATATTTTTGTTATGGTGATGGAAATTCTCTTCACACCCTGATAGGAATCACCAAGTATTTATTAAAAAAAAATTATTTCTTTGGAAGGTGCAGGACCATAAAATGTTTGTCTAATAGGATGTCCAACTTGCCTGTCAAACTATGTATGCATTCTCATACTGGAGTAGGTGTGGCTTTGGATAGAGCTCAGAAGGAAGGCTTTAATCTTATGCTTTCAAAGCTAGGTTGAAATTGCTAGCCTCTCTGAAATTGCCTACCCTACTTTTAACTATGATGCGCCACTGAATCTATTATGAATCTACAAATAACATGAGGACTTTATAAGAGGGAACACCAAAAATTTACCAAAAATCAGTATAAAAAGAGACAAAGAGAGTCAGTATGTGGTCAAATACCCATTTATAATATAAAGTTTGGATGCTAGTTGGCTGCAGTAAAACACAATATAATGCTTAACAGATAAAGATTTTAATATTTAAAGACACATAAACTGTTCCTTTCGATTTAATCCTGAATGTATAAAAGCATTTCAAGCTTTTTTTCAAGCCAAAATTTAAATCATATAATGATCTATTAAACATTATAAAACTAAATTAATTATAGAAAATGTTTCAAACATAAAAAATAAAAATTAGACAACACAATAGCCCTAATTTCATGCCAAACAAAGCATATAATATTGATATGACACAAAACTCAGATAGAACAGACAGAGATGCTGTCATTCGGTTAATCCAGCCTCAAAATACATCTTAAAAAATAAGACAGACAGTGTTCAGCGTTATGGACAATAATTGCAATGACTGCTGTGTGTTTAAGAAGAGATGATTCTTGCAGAACAGGCTGCAGGTCATTGAGTGTATAAATAAATCAAAGCCATGTTTTTATCAGTAATATCTCAAAAAGAAGTTTTGTTGATGCCCTCGTGGTACCTGAATCAGCAGTTATGACAGACTGTGAGACAGGAAGCACTTTTTTTTAAATTTAAGATATTTTGTGTAAAGCTGCTGATTTTTTTTTCATTTAAATAAAACGCTATATAAAAATCACATATGGTCCTGTTTAGGAAAACAAAAAATAAACCCAAAGACCCAGGACAGACAAAATATATAATAATAATAATAATAATGTGAATATATTTGACCTCTTTTTATTTCCTTTTCCTTTAATAATTCATATAAGCTGCTATGTAATGGTGGTCATCAGAGATTAACATGCTGATTTTACACACATTGGTTAAAAGAATTCACATGAAGGGGCAGTATCTCGTTTTTATTTCCAGAAACTTTCCAGAATTTTTCTAGTGAATAATGTTTGTCATGAGTTTAGTTTTTACAAGGGTTTTATCATGCCTGTAAAGTTTGTTGTTACACAGTAACGCTCTGCACTGTTACACAGTAACGCTCTGCACTGTTACACAGTAACGCTCTGCACTGTTACACAGTAACGCTCTGCACTGTTACACAGTAACAGTGTCTTTGGACTTAACTATGTTATGAGGGTCGTTATCTAGGCAAGTAGGTTGTGGCTAATTTACATTGCGAGCACAAACTACCACAAACTGCCACATGATTTGTTTAAAGCTAGAATTCACACAAACCTGTCGTGGTTTATTAACACGTGGTTTCACATGTTACAGTTGATAGCACTTTTCATGGCGTTTCATGGTAATATAGTCCACAGTAACTGGACTGACATTAGGCTTTTGATGATATTCATAATTTGGTAAAACATATAGCCTCAACATAAAATTAATTTCCAGTCCAGCTGGTTTTGAGCAAAGCTGAGATTCCTCATAAGGTATGCAGTGCAGCCAAAATCTTTGTTTGTGTTCAGGTTCAGTGTAGATGTTCTTGCTAGGACTGTCCCCTGCACATTCCACATATATACCTGTAAAAACAGCATAACAAATCCTTGATTTTGATGGAAATTTTAAATCATCCCAAACATACATTAGGGAGTTGATACATTTATTTTAATGTAATGTTGGTATTATTTATTATTTAGTAAAATTATTGTCTCATAGTAAACTTAGTAATAATTTTAATGTTTAGTGAAAAATAAGACACTTCTTAGGTCAGCTTGCCTAACTAGATTTTTTCCTGTTCATCTTGTTCATCATCTTTCCTGCAGGCTGATTAAAGTGTCTAACTAGATAAGGCTGAAGATGTATTATGATCATGAGAGTGATGCCCACATAATGAGTTTTGCAATTTCATTAAACAAATCCAGAGATACATTAAACAACTTTTTAGGATATTACAAGTAGGGGTACTTGGTGGAAGTTCTGCCCTCATATCATCTGCTTTAGAAATGCCCATAACTGGGTGGCATTCTGAGGGAACAGAGGGTGTGGAAATGCTTCTGGGATCCATGCAGACACCCTTACTTGTTAAATGGACTGATAGACAATAAATGCAAGTCATGTAATTTATTGTGTATTAGATTACATGACTTGCATGTTGGCATTTCTGAACCAGTTCTTATTCAGGTTCAGTGTAAATTAAATGCTGCCTTAAACTTTGTCATGATAATTAGTGTACATTTATGTTTTGGTCAAATGTGCCCAAAACAATCAACTTTAAAGTGTGTGCTACATTGCTTACTGTAATTGTAATGCAATAAACATGATGGATGACCTGTTTATAAACAAAAAAACATGACTTATTCCTCCAAACAGGAATGAGCTAGAGTGATGACACTAATACTACACATGTTTAGTTAACCCCTCCCCTTATCTAAAAGAAAACAGCCATATGTGACCATTCCTTCAGGTAAAAACTAACTTTGAGGTAAAAAAGTATTTTTTTAATGTTCACAATATTTCTCATCTAAACTGTTTTTGTGAAGCATTATTCATTCATATAATTTAAATCAGTGTTTTCTTAGCTCCTAATAGGCATGGCCATCAAGTGTTAAAGCTATTGTATTTAGCTAGAATAGCAAGTTTCATCCTGGTTGACAGTGTGGGGACAGTTGCAACTGTCCCTTTTCACAACATTGATGCATTAAAGCTTGTCAAAGAAGAGGACTTCTGCATTGTTTGTTTGGAGAGTTACTTGAGACCAAGAGAGGTTTGGTTTAGTGCTGGTAATGCACTGGATGGGGAAGCAAATTCTACTTGCCACAACTGCGAGTCTGATGTGGACTAATTTCTTTCTCTCTTAACCTCTCTGTCACATGCATACACTACCTTACACAAACAGATACACACACACACATACACAGTTCAGTTCAGGAGTTCACAGAAGTAGTTTAGTAAAATTTCAGTCTCGATTTTCATAAAAATATTTTGTTGTTCCAATTTTTTGTAGGTCTAATAAATAACTAAAACTTTGTTGTTACATATTGTTTTACTAGTCTTTGTCATTATACAGCCAATTTAACAATTTAACCAATTAACATTTTGTATGTTCACAAATCATATAAGGAAATTGCAATATGATGTTATATGATGTTTTTTATTATTGCATTTTAATGAATGTTGCAACTGTCCCTGTGGACTGTTGCAACCGTCACCTGCTAGGGGTCAGTTGCAACGCATGACTTTGTTTGTTTAAAGTTTAAATTGTACATATATTATCATACGTACGCATGTTACAGCAATGTTGGTGGGTATCTGACAGATGTGGGTTTAATGTATTAAAATTTTAATACATTAAACTGAAACTGAAGGAAATACAAAAAGTGTTGCAACCGTCCCCACTCTCCCCTACTTTAATTCCTTTGATGTCAACTGTAGTATTGCATTGCATAAGTTGGTACAATCCACAAACATTATTTTAAAAGTCCATTCAGAATATAAAGGTTATATTATCAAGCACCTTTACCAAACATTTACCAAACAGGTCACTTGATTTTCTTTTCTCTCTGCACAAATAGTTAGTATTATACATTTTTACAAGCTTAACTGACATAATTTTCTGATAAAATGAAAAATCTTTATCTTTAAGTGCTTACAATTTTGACTTGATATCAAAGATTCAAGATTCAAAACTTATTTGTCACATACAAGTTATAAAGTATACAACACGTAGTGAAATGTGTGTCTGAACGCTCAGTTAGACTGTGCTGATAAGTAATAAAAACAAAAACACAAGAAATTTAAAAAGTACTTAAAAATACAAAAATACAATTAGAGGTGGGGGGGACATAGCAGCCAGTAAATCAACAGAATAAAAGGTATGCACTGTGCAGCAACAGTTTCTGAGGTAAGTCTGTTGTCTGTAACATGTTGCCGAACAAAACTTTCTGATGTGGACCTGAATATGTTGTTGCCGAGCAACAGTTTCAGAGTAATTCGTTTTAGCAGTGTGTGCAGTATGCGACCAGAGGGGGCGCCCGGCACTAACCTGTTTCTTCTCTTCCTTGTTGAACTCGAGCGCTGCTGCTGCTGCCGCCGCTGGTAGTTTTATGCGAGGAGCTCTCGAACTACTTCGGTAACCAGTTATAACGGTCGACATGGCGACCGAGGAAATTATCAAGCGTTTTCTTAAAAAAAGATGAAGATAGCCGATACTCAGCAAGAATGAGTAAGTTATTCATTATCGACCGTGTTTTGTGCATTTGAATTGCAGGAGAGTATATTTTGCGGACGTTATTTGTACGTTTTTGGGTGTGGACCGCGCACTGCTAGCTAACCTGATAGCTCGCTTGCAGCAGTTAGCCGCCCGGCTAACCTGTTCTGTTTCGGCTTTAGTTCTTCTCAGTGTTTTGTGTCAACTGTGAGGGCTTGTATTGTTTCGATTAGTGTTATGTACAGAGTTCTGTAACTTATTATTAGGTAGTTTACTAGCTAGTAACTAACTAGTCTGAGCGGCCTGTTTAAAAGCACTAATGTAGCTTAAGGTAGCTTGATAGCTTTAGCATTTCTGGCTGTTTACAGGGCCTTGGCTAATAAAACAGCTACAGATACAGTTGTTCGTGTGATAGTAACTAAGTATTTGTATCCGGTCTTATCAAACGTCTTTTGTTATGTTGTTTTGAGGTATGGATTATAAGAGAGTATTTGGTGATGTTCAGTTGTCGCTGTGTTACATAATCGCGGGATCTCTTGTGGTTTAGCATTAACTGATAGATTGTAAGGTTTTATACTTATTGCCCTTACCATCGTGTCGCCCTCGTTTCACCTCACACTTTAGCACATTTGCAACATTTTTTCTGTTTAGTTTAATCTCGTTTTATATAATCCTTATGCGAATTGCATCTTAAAATGTGTGAAACCGCTAGTTTATTGAGATCATGTAGAGACCGATGAGTCTTAGAACATTGTGTTAGCTTGATGGCTAATGGTGGACTGTCGAGAACAAAACATTAAACGGTCAACCAATTTGGCATATTTTATGGCAGGTAGTTGTGGTGGGTTTCCACGTTAGTCTTTTGTACATGTGCGTATAAGTTTATGTAGCTCTCTTAAAGTCAGAATTGTTTGAAGTATATTAAGTTGCGTTTATTGACAGACGAGGTAGCGTTGGCTAGCCTTTATGCTGAATACCATTAGTATTACTGTCAGTTTATTCTTTCTCGAAGTTAATCTCGAGATTTACTGTCACGAATTAACTGACGTACTATTGTTAATATGTTCATAATTCTATTTATATGAAAGGAACTAAGTGTTGTTGAATAACAACAGCTGCCAAACCTTTGCTAATAATTGCTTAATTTAAAATGAGACTGGGGAGCTACGTTTTATTGCACAATAATACTTGTTAACCATATATATCCAATAAAAGTACTGTTTGGTAAATATGCATTTTTGTTTTTTCATATTTGTTGAAATAAGCTCATAAGCTACATTTCTTTTGTTGCAGGTTTCAGGATTCACACCATGTGATGATCACCCTCAAAGTGTGAATTTATTTAAGAACTCCTGTGTTCAGAAGATTTTTTGATTCCAGTGGAATCTTCCATTTTTTCATCTACTTTTTCCCCTTTTTGTTAAATGAAACGCCCAGTCACACAAACACGCGTGCACACACCTAGGAGAACCCCTTTAACCTATTTTTATATGTAGAACACTCTTGCTACAATGCCTGTACAAGCTCCACAATGGACAGAGTTTTTACTGTGCCCCATATGCACCCAGACGTTCGAGGAAACGGTGCGTCGACCCATCAGTCTAGGTTGTGGCCACACCGTTTGCAAGATGTGCCTCAACAAGCTGCACCGCAAGGCCTGTCCCTTCGACCAGACTGCCATCAACACTGACATCGAGCAGTTGCCCTTCAACTCGGCCCTGCTGCAGCTGGTGGGGGGTCAGGTGAGACATTTCCATCCCATTTACAGAGTATAATTTTACCAATTTTTACATTTTTCTAAATAGGTCATCTCAGTTCACTTGATGCTTCATATAAGTTGTCCTTCTATCCCAGGTGCCCAAACAGCAGCCTGTGGCACTCATTACTTGTCCAGAGGACACAAAGCATTATGAGGAAGCACGGCAGTGTGTTGAGGAGCTGGCTCTCTACCTCAAACCCCTCAGCAGTGCACGAGGTAATCAACGTGCTGTCATACACTTAAACCAGTTTAATGGCCATGGCTAAAATCATTTACATATTTTATCATCTCTGTTTAGGAGTGGGGTTGAATAATGCTGCTCAGAGCATGCTGAGTCGGCCCATGCAGAGGAAGCTTGTGACTTTGGTCCACTGTCAGTTAGTAGAAGAGGAAGGCAGGGTCAGGGCCATGCGTGCCGCTCGTTCTCTAGGTGAAAGAACTGTTACAGAGCTCATTCTGCAGCACCAAAACCCTCAGCAGCTCTCCTCAAATCTGTGGGCTGCTGTCAGAGCCAGAGGCTGCCAGTTCCTGGGCCCAGGTAAGATGTCGCTTTGAAGATGAGTCATTGTTTTCAATATTAAAATATTTTCTCCTATCCCAATGTGATGTACAAAAATCTTACCTGTCATCTCCTCTATTTACAGCAATGCAAGAAGAGGCACTAAAGCTTGTGCTGTTGGCCTTGGAAGATGGATCTGCTCTTTCTAGGAAGGTTCTGGTCCTCTTTGTGGTCCAGAGACTTGAACCGAGGTTTCCTCAGGCCTCCAAAACCAGTATTGGACATGTAGTTCAGCTCCTTTACCGAGCCTCATGCTTCAAGGTTAGCTTTCTAGCTTATGTGCCTAATTATAGAGCTTTTCATAGAGTTTTCATACATTGTATTTTTTATTACTGAAGTGTTTTGTCTCAAGGTTTTTGTCATTTTCTTTTTAAAATTCCAATTGAAGTGTGAAGGTAGTAATTCATATGATTTTGGTGCTCTCAGATTATAAATTGATCACTGTTCACTGTTTCATCATTAATTTTGTTTGGTAATGTAGGTGACTAAGCGAGATGAGGACTCATCGCTAATGCAGTTAAAGGAGGAGTTTCGCACGTATGAGGCACTTCGGCGGGAGCATGACTCTCAAATTGTCCAAATTGCCATGGAGGGAGGGCTACGCATTGCTCCTGATCAGTGGTCCTCTCTGCTCTACGGAGATCAATCCCACAAGTCCCACATGCAATCCATTATTGATAAGGTACTAGGGGTGTAACACCATTTAAAACCGAACCTAAAAACCATGATACACCACCCACAGTACGTACTGCAGCATTCTCATGATGTTCTGAACCCCCCTGGCCCATTGTTGAGGGTGACCTTTTCTTTCTTGACATTTGGTTAAATAGTAATTAGAACACTTAATAAGAGCTGTATTTGTTTTCTAAATACTATACACCAGGGCCTAAAATTTAGTGCAGGATTGCAGGTATTGTGCACATTTTTTCTTTCTCGCAAGTTTGCACTAATAAGACAAGAAATTCTAATTTCATAATTGGCACACATGAATCGCCGCTCTCCTTCTCTCTGTCTTTGTGCGCGTGCTAAGAGATCTACATGTAAAGAAGTGCATTCTCGCTTATTTTTGAATGTAGACAACTACATAATGTTGCTGATAGTTCTAATATTTTCAGTCGCTTTTAAAATAAATCAAGCGTGTTGAACTGCAAAGTAGTTATGAATGCCATATCTGTGCAAGTATATTCCAAAAGCAACTATAAAAATACTCAACACATGATTGCAGTACACTGTGCTGGAAAACAAGTGTGTATACTATAATGTTGTAAAATATGACATAGGCCTATGGCTGGTTTACTGGAGGGTTTTTAAGTGTGTAAGTTCCTTCTTAAACGTATTGCAATGAACACTATGAATTACACTATGAATTACACATTGAATTAAGTAGCTCCTCCTAAAAATTCAGGGATAGTTTAAAAAATTTTTTCTACAACGACATACAAGAAATGACAATACACCCCCCCCACCAATATTTATCAGTTGCCCATATGAGCCTTTTGATGGGGATCTCCCGTCTTCATAGATTTATTGCTGTCTTCATGTATTCTTAAGTTTAAAGTGAATCTAGTGTTCTTTAGCATTGTTGTTGAACCCTACCCCCACAGCAAACAGAACTGTACCATGGCTCCTGAACTGAATTGCGTTCCTGCCCCACCCCCCCTCTGTTTGAACTGCTTGAGAATTTTTCATTTCTTTCATCATTTGACCTTTCTTTTTTTTTAAAAGAGAGTACGAGAAAATCACAAATATGACTTTTATTTTAATTGTGTTTTCAGTTGCAGACGCCAGCATCGTTTGCTCAGAGTGTGCAGGAGCTGACCATTGCGCTGCAGAGGACTGGTGACCCTGCAAACCTCAACCGGCTAAGACCTCATCTTGAGCTGCTCGCTAACATTGACCCCAGTCCAGGTTGGTTATAAATTATATCACAGTCTGTATGGTTTAATAATTAAGGTATAAAATACTTGTGTTGCTTGTTCAGGTCTAAGGGTCTGTTCACCACTGATCTCTGTTGTTTTAGATGCTCCTCCTCCTACCTGGGAGCAGCTGGAGAAAGGGCTGGTGGCAGTAAAGACAGTGGTGCACGGCCTGGTGGACTTTATCCAGAACCACAGTAAGAAGGGTGCTGACACGCAGCAGCCACCCCAGCACAGCAAGTATAAGACATACATGTGCAGAGACATGAAGCAAAAAGGAGGATGTCCAAGAGGAGCTAGCTGCACCTTTGCCCATTCTCAGGAGGAGTTGGAAAAGTAAGTGCCAAACCTCATATATCTGGTTGTTTAAAATTCTGAAAACATATAAAGAGAATCTTAGTTCTCAATCTAAGGTAATGAGACCAGTGGTATCATGGACTTAGGTAGTGGTTGACCATTGTGGATCTTTTATTGGCCAATACTCGTATCCAGAGAGCAGAATTTGGAACAGCAAGTGAAATTCAAAATAGCTGAAAAAGTTTGCTCCTGTTCTCCTTTCCCAATAGTTACTCTTTTACATAACTGCCATTTGTTCATACCTCAATACTCAACCCTACATTCATCATGACACTGTCTGGTTTTCATTGCAGAAACACATCCTGATTAATAGATTTAATAGGACTGGTTTTACAGTAATCTTATTTGATGACCCTCTGCAGGTACCGTAAAATGAACAAACGTCTTGCTGCACGGGTGCCCTGCACTCCTGGCCTGCTTCCTGAAGAAGTTGTTCCACTTGAGCCTGGACGGAAGCCCTCAGCCCTCACCAATGGTATTGGTGGTCCTGGGACCCCTCTTCCCCAGCTAATCCCCAGAGGCACAGATCCCTCCACATATGACCACATACTCAAGCCCAAGATGGATGTTACTAGCCTAAGTGCTCCTGGCTCACCACCTGACTCGTAAGCCTTTTCTTTACATTTTTAATGCACTCTTGTTAAATGATATAGTCTTTTCCTGATTTGTTACAATTAACCTATTAAAAGACAATTTGATACCGAAGTACTGTTTAGTCCCATTAGAATTAAACACACTATATTTAAGGCAACAAATCTAACTGGTTACTACCTTTAGGTCATAACGGACTGTTTGCCGTATTACCATTATATACTTGAGTGTGAATTTTTACATCAGAAAAAGTTGCTAAGAAAATGTGAAGCTGGAAAAAATAGAATGCTTTAAGAGTAAAGGATAGTGTATACACAAGTTTCTATCGGCTGATTTGTGCTGTTTGCTTCTCTTTAGTTTGGATAAATCTGGCATGGCCCTAACACCCCACCCTGTGCCTCACCCCAGGGCAGAGCACTTACCCATGCCAAAACAGGTGCCAGTCGTGCCCAGATGTGCACCACAGATGTATCCTCAGCAACAGTCTGAGCTCTTCTACCCAGAGCCAGCAAGACCCCCACCCTCAGGATCTCAATATGATGCTCAGTACCCAACAGGTAAATGGATTTGAATGCATGAATGGTTCTTGGATTAGGAATATGTAAAATCAAGTCTGTTAGGATGTCTGTCCTAAGTTAAGCTAGTTTAAGCGGTAAATTTTAAGAGTATATGCATTCCCTTTTATGTTGATTAAAATTGAAGTTTGTGTCCTTACAGGCAGTCCTTACCCATACCAACCTCCGCAGTATGTATCACCCCGTTACATACGTAACCCACCTCCACCTGGCGAGTCTGCCATGCCCCCTTATCCAGAGCCGTACCCTGGTTACGGCCCAGAGCGCCAGTATCAAAGCCACCATTCTGGTCCACCTTTCTCGGCCCACCCCTATGCACCTCCCTCCCATTACAGCCGCAGACATGGACATTATCCTGCACCTCCACCTCCGTTTGCTCCTCCCAGAGACGACTTGGTCAGGATGAGTCCAGTTCCTTTAGATGTTCCCCCAGCCCCTATGCCTCCACCTCCAGCAGGGGCGTCAGGGTCACTGTACCACCCCCCAGAGTCTTCATCCCGGGACAGGTACCCGCCAGATGGGTACTATCCTACTGGACCACACCCCAGTCAAATGAGGTCCCACATGAGAGTAAGTTCTGTTTCTCACACAAAAAATTTACCCATTTACCCTCATGCTGTTCTAAATAAAAATGACTTTTTCTGTGGAACACAAAAGGCAGGTTGTTGGGGATTGACAACCTCAATCACTAACATGCCCAACATCTCATTTTGTGTTCAATGGAAGAAAGTCAGGTTTGGTGAAAAGTATGAATTAAATGTTTGGGACAACATGAGGGGAAGTAAATAAGTTTTTAATTTATTAACCAACTAAAATCAATTATTATGTAGGATGCATATATAGGATGTGAAGAGACTTTCAACCAGCATGTCAAACAAAAAATGTTTCACTACATCGCCTGTATCTGAACATTAAAAAATTAATTGTGGTAATTAAATGTTATTTACATATAACCTTCCTTCTTTGTGGGTGTTCTTGGCCAGAATAAATCCCAATGTGAATCAGCCTCTGTTTATGATGTTCTGTGTTTTCTTTCCTGGTAGGACCCATATAGCCGTTCTCAGCCCAGTCTGGACGACTTGCACCGCAGGCGCAAGGAGCTTTTAGTTCAGCTGGAGGAGAGAAAAGTCATTTCTCCTCCACCCTTCGCTGCCTCCCCCACTCTCCCCACACACCCTTTCCCCAACGACTACCCTCAGGAGGTGAGAGTATCTTTTCAGCTGTCTAGAATGAGCCTGTTCGTGGTGAATATATGAGTATTACGCTCAATTTTTCATCTGAATGTCTGCAGTATTTGGAGGATGGCTCAAAAGCCTTTGGAAGTCGGGAGCCAGACTGTGCTGGGCAGTATTCCCCCTGGTCATGTGACACCATAGGATCATACATTGGCTCCAAAGATGCTAAATCGAAAGATGTCAGTAGTTCTGTGGAGATGATGGCAAGTGACTTGCTTGTCATTTCATGATATAATAACATATTTTATTTCCATATGTCATTCTCATCCTCATTTCTCACTATAGAATGCAGAAGGAAAAGTTTTGCGCGAGCCTCCACTAGACACCCAGCGTCGCTCTGCAGAAGCCAAAGATGATGATCCCATCATTCCTTTTGGCCCTCTGCCCACAGTGTCTCCCTTTGGTGCCATTTCACGCACCTCCAAAACAGGTTACCAGACCACTGGGCCAGTACAGGCAATGGCCTCATCGCAGGCTTCGGGCTCCAAACACATGACAATGACAGGTGATTAAAAATTTTCATACTGCAGTAGTAAAAATGTTTCTGCGGTTCAACTTACAATGGTGCTTGCAATGCCAAGGTTAATGGTTCACTTCTTATGGTGTGCACATTGATTAAATGCACACTTAAAAGTAAAAGTATCAAATAGATATATTAAAAGGATATATAAAGGATAATGCTCTGCCAATCATCAGACATGGCATGAAGCTCATTCAGAATTGTT
>JAZGTK010004509.1:0-24374 GCA_036877625.1 Ambastaia sidthimunki | reverse complement strand
AAACAGTTATCACAGGATCCTTCACAAAAGGAGATCTCTGTCATGTTCTGTCAATGGCTCTGACTTTTTCTGGATTATGTAAAACTGAGCAAAAGTATGTAAAATTCAACTGAGCAAAATGTAAAAGCAAACTGAAATTTTCTCAGATTTTTCTATTAAGAAAAAGAACACTTCACATGTATCTCCTCTACAGATTCAAAAAGATCTCAACATTTCAAACAGTGCCTTATTTTTTCATACACTTAAAATTTCTATTTGAAATCCCAACAGTTCTTAGATTCTTCCGAGATCAAATTATTATCGCTACGCCATCCACATTCATTTTATTGCTCTGTACTTATTTTATAACTCTGTACTGTATGTAAACAATCGTTCAGGAAAGAATGCAATAAAGTCTCTTCAGCAAAAGAAAAAACAACCTGTGAGTAGTATCATTTCATAGGGTATAAAATGTAACAAATCAAAAATCAAAGCTGAGAGGAATCAATGATTAGACATAGAAACAGTATGTCAATCCAATTCAAAGATTTTCCTCTTCATTTGTTTATCTAATTTCTACACCATTTATTCAGCCTTCTTGCTAAACTGCAGCGGTGTTTGGCTTTAAATAGCTGAGCTTTGACAATTGTCTGTGTGCTGCCTACACACACACACACACACACATCTTCTCATCCTACTCAGGAGCAGGAGGGCTGAGCTGGGCCTGAGACATCTGGGTGGATCCTCAAACAGGCGTGTGGGCAGCCATGCATTTCAAGAGCCAGAGAAACTGACAGGCTGCTCTTTACTTCTCAACACAAACACACACACACCCTTTCTGGAAATCAGTTAATGTCTATATCAGACAGTGAGGGGCATTTACCAAGCCCTCATTGTGTGATGAGCCTCCAGTTCGTGCTGCCTTCAGCATCTTGTTGGAAATAAGGAGAATAAGTGTCTGTTATTTGATTAAGAGAAGATTAATTACCAGCAGTCTTATATCTTGACCCTAACTCAGTTCAAACTCAGTGCTATCTATCTATACTAGCCAACAAGGAGGATGTTCCTATCTAAATCAATGCTTTTTTTAAGTTAATAACAACTTAAAAATCTTTGTAAATTCATAACGTATCATGTGAACCCTTTAAAATGAACAGATTTACGAAATGAATTAAACTTTCCAATGAATACATACATGAGAAGGGGGAATGCATTTGATTATTGCCTTAGTAACACACGATATGTCACATTGTAAAGCTGTACACCACATCAATAACCAAATGATATGCCCTCCTATGTCATCTCTCATGTAGTATTGGAAAGTCTGATTCATTTTAGATAATTATTTTATTTGAGTAGTTCATGTTAATGAACCAGGTTAAACAGGAAATGATTCACTCTAAGTCCCCACGCAGCATCCAGTCCCCGGCGGCTTTGTGTTTGTTATATAGTGACATATCTAGTTAAACGCTGCTGTCCATCTCTGTGTTTTCAACTATGTTTTTAAGTTATATTCTATATTTTGAAATTATATTTTTTGTAAATGTATCTGTTTGAGTTTAATGCACCTCTATCAAGATGCATTCACTTACACACTTCAGCTGTTTATAAACAACTATATAATCTCAGTTGTATATTTGAAACAATACTTAGCCCTTAAATAACTTAAATGTAGTTAGATACTATTTGTTAGTAGATTCTAGTGTAATAGTGTTGTAACTGTATTTTCAGGAGAAGGATTTCATATTCTGAGTAACATAGTCTGATAAGCTAAATGTTACAGTAGCTTCCCCAAAACTGAGCCAGAGAATTAATTTTTTGTGTAGCACTATGCTGTCTAATATGATATGGAATGGTGACCCTGATGTCCAGCCCTCAAGAACAAGTGCTGGGGGTCTCCATCTCTTCAGAGGTGTGAGTATAAACATTAGCAGGATCTCTGGCTGCTCGGTGGGGGCTTGTGGCAGACAGATGGACTCTATTAGAAAAAGAGCTGGTCTATGGAGCTTGTGGCTTTCACACACATGCACATACACTCAAAGTATGCTCTATTTAGACTGTAACGTTTGCTGAAGGGGTTGTCACATGATGAAGTCAAATCAATGGAGCTTCCTCCTTCGCCATCACAAAAGGAAACATTCTCGCTGTTTCTCCTCCATCTGTTCATCTCACTGCTTTTACATTTTCCCTTCTTCATTCTCAAACACTGTGTAATATTTGTAGTTAAAATATACCTTTATTACAGGTGACCCTTGCCTTCATTTATACCAATGTGGTTTTGTTGCATTCACATGTTTTTCTGAATATATAATATCGAAATATTGGATAATGGAAAGCACAATTATTTCAAAATGGAATTTTAGTTGGGAGAATAGAGTTCATACAGTTATCAAGATGTTTGAAACCAACATATATACACACTGCTAGAAAAACATTTTTTGACATAATTGGACATTTTTGATTCCAACAACGCCCTGGTTTCCCCTTATATGGTCCAGGTATTGTCTCCATCTCTCTCTCTATCCATGTCTCTGCTGTTAATTCTTTTCCATCTTGCTGTCTAACCTCACCACCATCTCGTGATACTTTGAAATCAATAGGGCCATCACAAAGAAACGCATATATGGCCAATTTCCTGCCACTATCCCCCACATCCTTTTATTCTCCTCCATCCTCGCATCAGACTCCAGTAGTGCTGGCTAATCATATCCCCTCTGTGGCACGATGGAACAGACCAGAGGCAGACATCCTATAGTGTGTGCCCTCTGCCAACCACTTTCTTCCTTTATATCAGAACACCTCTTTAAGATAAAGATTGAGAAACAGGGCTTGGAAAGACAATTTGAAGACAGTAATAAATACAATAGACACAGCGTTTATGCGTGATGGACGTACGGTTTTATGAAGATGCATACAATGCCTGTGCCTTTACAATCATTATGTACAGAAACAGGAAAAGCGTTTGTGTGGTTTTAACAAGGTTAGTGACTATAAAGCAAACAGATATGCAAACGCACACACACTGTTAGTATTAGTAACACAGGCGGTGATGCGTGTAAATGCATTTGCTTTGTTGGGGGTAGGGAGAACCATCTTCACTATCTGTTTTTGCACGCACACACACTCATACTTGATCCTCACAATGTAGGCAAAACCTGCCCTACACAAATGCTTACTTACACCACTATCTCACAATGCATACACACTTTAAACACCTTCAAACACCTGATGGCACAGGCATGACTTAAAACATTTACATACACACACAATGCTCATAGGATCTTGCATGCAAAAAATAACACACGCAGTTGCCAAATTGCTGGTTGGTAGCTCACTGTTACATCGAGATTGCACGTTGTAAAACAACATTTCACAATTAAACACAATGCACTTGCCCTCCCACACCCACCTGTCAATCAAATCCCCCGTCAATGTGTGCCTTGATGGACTTTGGCTGTTTTACCGCGGGGATTTGTGTCCATCAAAAATGACACAATACGCCCATCTCACTCACATCAAATTATCTTTAGCATGCTGCCCAGGGTGCTTACAAATGTCATAACACCCGCTGTTTTATTTAATCCCAGGGATCAGTTTCGAGCGCTTTAATCCTGATTGCATACATGTTGAAATTCAAGACTGTTTTCCTATTTGGGTTTGACCTATCAAGTTCAGCTTCTATTGGCTGTGGATATGGAGATATGGCGTGAGGAACTCTATCTTTTGTGCTGATCCACCGGCATATTTCTGCCATTGATTTTAGTGACTGCTGAAGACAGTGATGGGTGATGGAGCTGCAGATGTAGCTATTCATGCATCAGATCTGAGCATGTGTAGTATTCTATTCATTTTCAGCACATAAATAAGTGTGATGGCACTTTCACAAGCAATAGAAAGATACATTTAGGAAGGTATCTAATCTTATTTTAGCACAAACCCCACCCAGTAAACCCAGCCACCAACCCGTTCTGTCTCTCACTCAATAGCATTTATATGCCATTTCCTGTACAATCTGACACACAGTTTTTGTATTATTCAGGCCACAGTCGATGAGTAAATGAAACGCTATAATGAAGTGTGCAGAAAGAATGGTTCACCAATGGTGTCGAGCCCTGTGCGTGTTCTCTCAATTTTGTCCTATTAGCATTTATTTATTCTCGATCTGCTCTAGTGATGCAAATAACTGACAAAATAGTGGATAATATATTGCATGGGAGACACTCACTTTCAAGTGAATGTACTATCAAGTACGCAATTTTATACCCCCCACATACACGCACAGCATCACACATATTGCTCTATCAGCTCTATCAGCTCACACACAGTGCAGAGAGAACGCTGGCAGCATGTTCAGTAGTAGCATGCTCATTGTAACATGTCTCAATGACTAATCCTTATGTCTTAGCAAATACCGATGGCTGAATCAACTCCAGTGTGAAGGCATTCCCCTCAGTTTCTTCTCTTTTTTGCTTGAATTTTAATGAAGACGAGGCAGGAGCCCCAATCAGAAGGTGGGAGAGACCACTGGCAGTCAGATGGAGGGTGTTATCGATTGTATAGATGGAGAGCGGTCATAGCTTCCTCTCTTCCCGTTCCCCCTCTCGTCAGAGTTCTCCCGTGGGTGGTACGACCTGGCAGATTACAAAACACCCCTCCCATGTGTCTCTCCGCTCTCTGTGCCAGGGTGAGCCTACCGATCTCCTTCTGCTGGAGCGTGTGAGTGGAGTTAGGAGGAGAGAAGCAAGGTATAGAGAAAGATATAGACAGTTAGCAAGAGAGAGAGAGAGAGAGTAAGGAAGTATGAACGAGTGTGTGTGTGTGAGATCAGAGCTGGGAAGCTCATGAAAACAACGGGACACAATCATCACTTCTGTCTTCAAAGATCATGAGAACATCTGAGGGGTAAGTACAGGCGACAACCATGCACACACACACACACAGATATGCTTTTACACACATGCATATTGTCAAATGTCATATTGTATATGTTCTCATGCCCTAGACCCTGCAGACCATAGAACCTTTATTTAAAGTGTGTGTTTTTGCACATGTGCTGAAGACTCTTCTAAAATGCATATGTCATATAATCATGCTGACCTGTCCACCATTGTGACTTGCTAAGAACAGTATCTTCTCTGTCAGGCTGTGCTGTGGATAACAATCTGTCCCTTTAGCTTCCCTTAAACAATGAGACATTTCGAAGATTGCCGCAGGAATTTCATGTGGATTTTGGACAAAAGAAACACACATCTAAATCTATTGCTTTACGATACATTTTAGAAAACGCCATAAATACTGTCCAGAATCACTGCGCAAACCTAGGAGACAAAGAGTACCATTCACTGCAAAAGTGATCAATGCACAAACAGAATTAGTTCACGCGCAAACACGTACACACGGACACATGAGTTCCATGTGTCCAACACACCTCAGTTAGAGATAAAGCAGGAGTCATTATGAGTATTTAAATCATCTTTTCAACCAGAAGAAGATAGTAGAAGTTTGGGTGGCTTCTTTAAATCCTTAGAGCTTTAATACGCCCTGCCCTACAGAGTACACTGATTTATTAGCAAGCAAGAAGGAAAGGGAGATTTTTGACCACCCACAGTTACATTTAGCCTCTGTGCTCTAATGGCTGTAGTTTTAATGTGAGAAGACCTGGAAGGCCAATGTCTGTTTGACAGGAGCAGTCAGAGGTCAGGTGTGCTCTCAGTGTGGTGCCACCAAATGAACCTTGCCTGACTCATGCTGACCAGCATACAAATGAATGTTGCTTTGATTAAAACGCTGTCTAATGCTATATATATATACATATATATATATATATATATGTATATGTGTGTGTGTGTGTTTGTCAGTGGGGGGCTTCATTAGCTGAAAAACCCTGCTACATCAGCCTGTGTCTCTCACCCACGTCCATCCACACAGGAGTCCACCTGACATTTCCTGCTCTGAGCTTCACTACAACACGAAAGGCCATTTACCCTGTAGAACCGAAACGGCACGATCAATGATACGCTGCTCAATGCAGATATTTTTAGAAAAATTGTCCTACTAAATGTGTTACTTCATTTTCAGAACAGTAGAGAATATGGAACAATACTGAGCATGAATATAGGAATATGTTACAACACTATGCATTTACTATGTCGACTAATAAAGGGTTCAAAATGAGCAAAAAGGATGTACTAATGGCAAGATTGCTCAATTACACAGTGATGATTTAGTAGACTGAACTGAATGCCGCGGATATAACTGAAGGGTTGCCATTATTCACATACATACATGCATGAGTGTGCGGTGCTCATTTGATACGATCCTTTGAATAGAGTTGACATACGATAACGGCTGCTTGATGATGTAGAATAAGAAACTGCCTCATAAAGCAACAAGGTTCCGCCCAGTATGTGATATATTCATATATGTGATATATTCATATATGGCTTCACTTGATGCACTAAATAAATGGCCTTTAGTGGCTGCACTGCAAACAGTGAAATTACTGTGTAAATGTAAGTAGGAAATGTTTTGTAATTCCATATGCAGCACAAAGGCTGGTTTCCTATTATCCTAATTGAAGATGATTCACTGGCGTCTGTCAAGGTTCATTTTAGGCCATGTTTAAAAGTCACTTTTATTACTCCCTGAATAAGAGGTGAATTAGGTCTCCGCTCATACGCTCACTCACGTTT
This sequence comes from Ambastaia sidthimunki, assembly GCA_036877625.1. Taxonomy (NCBI): domain Eukaryota; kingdom Metazoa; phylum Chordata; class Actinopteri; order Cypriniformes; family Botiidae; genus Ambastaia; species Ambastaia sidthimunki. Next base: position 17,703 of record JAZGTK010004509.1, on the reverse strand, counting down.
GCAGCATAGCATTTGCGCTCCATATGCTCACTGTGGTTTTGGGTGTGGTGCCGTACGCAACCAAATGCCGGTCTAACCGTGAGGATTTACCTAAGCTTGCGTGTCTGCGTGCAATTGCGCAACGCTGTTGATTTTCTAGGATAAGAGGCAATTAACGCAATTTGTAAATGCGATGCTGCAAAGCATAAGATGCATTTATGACAGTTCAACGCAATACACACCCAAACATGCATGACCGAGTCTTACGCATTAGCCTTTATTCCAATTGTACTGACCTGCAACACCTGCAAAATTTGTTTATATGTACTGTTTTACTAGCTGTGTTAATATCCATACATCTGCTTTAGGGTGCCGGAAGAACGTATTTGTGCTTTTAAAAGACAACGAGCAATGAGAACAAAACATTTTTATATTATGTGACTATAGTATTTCTGCATATATTTAAATGTAATATATTGAATTTATATGAAGGAGCTCCTGGTTTTAGGTTAAATGATGTTAGCATTATTCTATCTCTAGAATGCAAAGCCCTCCCTGTGGATGCGCTCACAAAATGGCCGTAGAGGCAGAGTTGCCCACAGGCTCTGTGATTGACAGAAAATTCCTGCTAGAATTGATGTGCACTATATGGCGAGCAGCTCGGAAAGCGTGTGTAGGCAGAATCACCATCACGCCAGGAAGGTTCCTCGTCTTTGTTCTCGAAATCGCAACCGGTAACAAAGGCAGTTAGAAAGCAATTAATTTGATTTTCTAATAAATGCATTTCCGTCCTGTCTGCATTTGTGCAATGCAAATCGCATCAGATGCATTGTAAAGACGTGGAGAGATAAAGCTACGTGTGCACATAAAGTGAACAAGCACATTGTTTGCTCTGTTTTCTGAGGGGAGGTTTCGTGATTGATAGATCACATTTAAACGCTGAACTTAACATGCAAGTATTTCTGTAAATACCAAAACCATCTATATTCACAAATTTATAATTGACACAAATTATGGCAATGACCATTCTGCAAAATTTTATTCACAACATTTTTATCTAACAAAAATGTTACACTTTCTTCATCAGTAAACATATCAAAATTTAAAAAAACTAAATCAAAATGATTTGACTACCACATTAATGCAGTCATAAATCACCAGACAAATGCATTCATCCTACCAATTGTTTAAATCTTACCAATACTGTCAAGAAACAGTAATTAAACTCTAACAAGCTCATTTTAAATAATCTTTAACACAACAATTGTGTCTTTAGGAAGGCCGCTGTTAAGAGCATTTAAGCAATGCAGTATAGAAAAACGCTTAATTGCATTCTCAGCTGCACAATATTGATTTGAGACAAGCCATTATTATTAATGTCAATGAAGCAATTATGAATAAACCCTGTAGGTGCAGGAATGTATTGGCATGTATTATTCTTTTGGTTAATCCTTAGTTTTGCACAGCAGTGACTGTTACACTCGTTAATACAAAATTCTATTAAACAGCACAATAATTCAGATATCAGACAAAAGGTTCTCATGTGAGCAAATGCACAATACCAGTGCTGATTAGTCTGTTAAAGAGATAACACGTCTCCCATCCCCCTCCATACATCCCTATCTCTCTCCCTCTGTGTGTGTGTCTCTCTCCCTCTCACTCATTTTTCTCATTGATTGGTTTCCTATGCCGGAATTAGCCTCCCATTTCCGTTCCCTCCTACTCGTTTCTCTTTCTCTCTCACTCCATCACATTATCCATAGTGTCAGTGAAATTGTATTTGTCCACAGACAAAGCAACAGAACGTGTGTGACTGTGTGTATGCTATACTGTGTGCTTGAATAAAAAACAGTGTTTACCCTCCTGTTGTTATAATATGTATTTCTCTCATGATTTCAATTTAACAAAACGAATTAGGGAAACAATGACGATACCTTAAACTACAAAGAAATCCCCCTAGTCAGCTGAATGGGGGCTTTCCTTTCATGTGCCTGCTCTCATAAATTCTAACATTCTCACCCATGTTAAAGCAATACAGACAATATTGTATGTAACAGCACCATTAAAAGTTATTAATAATACAGAGAGGGTGTGTTCCCCAAGGGGCTCGTAAAGCAGATGTGTTCTATATCCACATCTCTTTGGACGAGGTTTGTAGAGCTATTCTACATTGGTTTCTCCTACATTCACAAACACATGCACCAGCGAGCGGACGCATGGACGTACTTGCGCTCAGGCGTGTGCATGCACGCGTCATGTGACTGCACTGGTGTCTCTCTGGAGTTCTTTGTGCAGAGCCTCTCTCACAGTCATACACACACGTTCCTGTATGCGTGTATGTTCTCTGTTGCTCCTGCATATCTGCACACACACACGCACGCATACACACACACTGCGTGGGCTTTGTGTGGGTGGAGAAAGTGGAGAACAATGATGGTGCTCTTGTCTGTCTGGTCGCTTGTGTGAGAATGTGTGTATAGCTGTGCATGTGTTTACGAGTCACCGGTATTGTGATGCTGTCACACAAAGGTAAGCACTTTCCTCTAACAGTTCTGTTTCTTGTTTATACTCATTGTATAGTTTATTGTAAGATAGTTCATTGTGCGGTTTATTGTAAGATCCTTTGAATTAGTTAAATAATGCAATTTTCACATGGTGCTACACATGGTTTGTTATTATATTTCTCACACCATTCTGTTGAGATTTTTATTGCATGCTAAATCACTTATAGAAGCTTAAACCAAATTCAGTTTGAATTCACATTAGCTTTGTGAATCTCAAGTGACTGCCTTTGTCTTTACACCACCCACTTAGCACACAACACAACGTGTTTCTTAAGTACAAGGCAGAATGCTACTCTTATGATGGTGAATTTTTTGCAAATTAAGCTGAAACTGAAATTCAACATTTGTTTCCATTTCAAGTTCCTACATCCTCTCCATTCATGTTTCCGTGACTATAAATGCATTCATTCATGTCCTGTAAGGTGGTAAAAACAAACCGTGTCGCTGGTTGTAAAACACTTCTCAAAGACCCACATTCCATCACACTCGTTTACAGAGGGACGGCTCGTCTGGCCCTTCCTTTCTCTCTCCACCTCTCCCTCCCCTCATTGTCCTCTTCTCTTGCCTGCCGGAAACGTGCCGAATCTGCGCTCGGCTATTTCCACATCAAAAGGTGAGGTAACCACTAGAGTTATTGGCAGGAAGTTTCAGTTATTATTATGACAAGGATAATATTAGCGCTGTTTAAAATAAGGCTGGGTCCAAAGAGAGGTTTGATTGAGAATTAATTGAGCTATTTTTATAGGTTTTAACCTTGGTTTTATCTGCTCGTGGCTATACCAGCCGTAAGAGCCGTTATCAGAAGCTTTTCCACTTTTAGATGCTTGTGCCAGAATTGCTTTCAGCTGTGAGGAGATTGTGTGCTTTCTTATCATAAAAACAGAACACTAGTGTATGCAGAGATATAGAGTATAATAGCAAACAAATGCCTTGCTTTTGCTCATATAGACTCATATAGGTTATGGATGTATGCTGTCAGTATGCCTGTAGTCTCCTGTAGCTAGACCTTTACCTACAGATAAAGGTCTGGTGCTTTTTGCAGCTTAAAGTGCCCAAAAACATTCACTTGAATAGGAAGAGTTTTTGACTAATATTTAAAGTGATCAATCAGTTTTTGTTTTTATGTGGCATATAGGGGCAGAGTATTAGAAATATAAGTGGGTGATACAATACAATAATATTTAGGAAAAATTAAATTTTATATGAAAATGTGTATAAAAAACATGTAACCTTTAAATACAGAGAATTAAAATGTGCATTAAGTTATGAAATTAATTTCAGTCAGATTAGTGATTAGTAGACTGGGAAAATCTCAATCAGTTTTGTGTGCAATATGAATCAGATAGTAAGTGAAACATGATGGGTGGTCTGCGGTAGAGACTAAGTAACCACAGGTGTAGTTCACCCCATTACATTTTCCCATGATTCAGTCAGGGGTGCAAGTCTAGTGTGACAAGTGGGGAGGGGAACCAACATCAAATGTGAGATGACAACTGAGGCTACAAACATTCTGAAACAACACTTCCCTTCAGATGTTTTCATTTATGACCTCACATTGTCATGAAATAAGTAATATTGTATATAGATGTTAATTAACCTAATGATTAAACCTAATTCAATATGATGTCAAATACAAACACCTAACCTGACTCTCTTTAACATTTTTCCAACAGCTAACCTGACTCTCTTTAACATTTTTCCAGAATACTTAGATATGTATCATGATACTCAGTATTGCCACATTTATCCCCAATTGTATTTACATTGCAGTCCAAAGTAGCTAAAATAATATCGCAGTACTATCATGGTAAATGTCCATGGTACTCATAATTGCTATATCCATGTTACTTAAATGGTATGGTAGTCTACTCTACATGTTAGAGTCAAACTGTAATGCGTCTCGTTTAAAAATGCGCTTACCTAGTATCCGCACTTGTTTACATTCACCCCGTTGTGTTCATGTTACAAATACGTTCTTCAGTGCCGGCAAACGATAGGATGCGTTCCAGGTTAGTTTTTAGTGGTTTTTTGGTACTCAGTCTAGCGCATTTATTCCCGGTGTTCATAAGAATCGCGTTCAAGCTTTACCCCTTCATTCAAAGGATTCAGTGCGCCAGTGAACTCTCTGAGCCATTACGCATCGCGAACCGATTTAAACAGGCAGAACATTTTTAAGAATGTATTGTTTGTTTCGAACCTAACAAACTCCTTTATATCAAATGTTTTTTTCTTGAAAATTGTGCTTGCGTTTTCATTCATGCAATTCTTTTTATTATCCAAAAGCTTTTTCCAGTGATATCTGATAGATGCATACACCACGTAATTGTACCCCTCCATCACAGATAATAGATTTGACTAGTTAGGTGTGATGATTGCATCCACTATTGTTGAAATATGAATAAACACGACCCAGAATGCTTTGCTATATTTCTCAATGCTTTGTAGTTCACAGTCATTGGTTGGGTGTTCAGTAGAGTGGAAGAATCTGGCATGAACTGTATACACATCCCCATGTGAACTCAGTCTTTCCCTCCCCTCTGTTCATCTCTCTCCTCCTCCATCCACTCCCTGTGCACGCTTTTCAACAGCTTAACATGCTACACAAGGGTCAGCAGCTTACATCACACAATAAATGAAGATCTACTGTATTTTATCAGGCGCTACCTTAGCAGATGAAAGTCTATCTAAACCTGAAACTTGTGAAATTTATCATACAGCTTTTTGTTTCTAAAAAATCCCCAAAAAATCCCAAAATGTATTTTGTCTTGAAAAGATGTTTTACAAAAAAAAAAAAATGAACAAATTTAAACAGTTTTCTGAACACAATTCCCAACCTACCCAATATGTCAATGTTAATGCATAGAAAATTGCATTGCCAGTGTATAAGAGGATTAGTTACATAGCATTAGAGTGCTGTCTGTAAAAGTCTGCCGGCACTGGGATTATGACATGAGGATAATTGGCATTTTTCACAGAATGCCAGTAGACAATCCATAATGACAATATTGACACCGTGACCACTTAGACCAAAAACGACAAACAAAACATATATACGTTTGAAAAAGTGACATTTGTAAGCATATTTTCATAAGTTACCGTTGATGTGCTATTAAACTGTTTGTACGTGTGACGCGGGGATCAGAAAAGATTTTACAATTGGGCACCGTGAAACCTCAGCTGTCTGTGTTCTATAATCCCAAGAGTAGCTCTTAATATGTGTGCTTTAATAGAAGGTAAATAACTCAATAATCGCTGATCTGAGGTCAGCACTCTCTTCTCTGCTCTTTACTGATTCTTTATCTGTACTGTTTGAACTTCAATCACACATTTGTCTAGTACACAATTAAACTTCACAGTTCAGCCATTCAGGCATCAAGCATGTTAAATGTTACACACATACATGACATACAAATGGCTTATAGCAGTAGTCTGTGGACTCTATTTTCTGCAGGATGACATTGCTTGTGTCCGTGGCAGTCTTAAATGGATTTCACACCCATACCTCCTCAGTGGGGGATTTCTGCTGCTGGTCCCAAACTTAGACACAAACTGTCAGCAATTTTACATTCGCTGCTTATGGATAACAGATGCTGTCTTTACATGATTTCTAACTGCAGAGACTGAAGAAAATATAGATTTTGGACTTAAATAATTACTTTTCACACCATCACTAGTTTCATTTGTTCACTAATAACGTCCTAAAATGTCCAACATGTGTATATGTCCAACATATGTATAAAGTCCTTTCAGAAAGAGTCAAAAACTCAATTTATGAAAATCTCTATATTCCAATCCGTAAAGAATTATAAGCCAAGATTCTATCAATCTTTCTTTACTGATCACAATGCAAAAAATAATGTGCTGAGTGCATTTTAAAAACTAATAAATGTTTTGGTCATGCAGGACCTTCATCAGTTTTCACAATCAGTTACAAGCATTTCATCTTAATATACAATTTCAACACATGAATTTAATCAATCCATTATACATCAGTTACTCAGTAAACTTGAGAACTTGTAATTTTCCTACTTTTTTCCCTTACTTTCTTTCATTTCTGCCACATCACAAATGGTGTATTATGTTTTAAATATTAATTTTTCTCATATTTTATTTCAAATATCTCAAGCACTGCTGTGATCTCTGATCACTTATTTTTCATAAAACTGGTGGAAAGACACTAAGGGACGTTTAAAATTTATAAAACTGTAAATTGTAAAACACTGTCATTTTTAACATAATAAATACAATGATTTATTGTTAACATCATAGTTTATCTTCATTCTATTCAGTTGTGTAATAATTTGTAATAACAATAATGTAATTTTTATGATAGGCTTTAAAACTGAAAGTCCGCCTTTGGTACAGGAGTAAAACAATAAAATCTTTTAATACATAAAAAACATTTCCTAGAACTTTAATATAACCATAAAAAACACCAAATAATGAATGATGATACCTATACTATTGCTAAACCCAATATGGCCACCCTAGTGTACATACGTCCACCTGCTTTAGATGCCAACAGAGGCCACCATTTTGATTCTCTTTGATCATTTCACACACACACAAACACACACGTTCACATGCATGAACACACAGGATTTATAAATTCGTGTTTTGGTAATTCCCTCTCTCAGAATTCACTTGAGCCCTGCCAGAGTGGAACTTAACAGTAGATTTGAAATGAAAAATAATCCCTTGAGTGTCAAGGGCTCCGAAAGGAGATGGAGAGGAGGAAGAGTCTGATCTGAGAAAGAATAAAGCAGGTTTAAAATGGTAATCGCGTCCGTCTGTCGCTGTTGTCTTTTCACATTTTACACTTTCCTTGCCGTCGGGTCTCTTTATTTGTTCCGGTCCCTGTTCTCAGCCGTTCTCTCCTCTGCTCTTTTTTCTCAGCAGAATTCACAGCGCAGCATTGAACTGCTCACAGGGCAAACAAGAATAATCATCCCTTAAACACTATTACACTGACAGTCACACTGTATGTAGAGCACAGTGTTGATCTAGATAATGATACGTGTTGCCCCAGTAACTGCAGAGGCGGCCTAGTCTGCATGGCAAACTATATTTTTACATGATTTATAACAGGCAGCAATCATTTGGCTCATGCCCCTGGGCTTCACAATAATTCTGTAAAATTGAAGTCTCCTTTTTGGCTGCTCCAATTACCCATCCTAATTTAAAAGGTTGTGGACAGATATATTTTTTATCACCGTCCAGCTGTAGGCATTTCTCTACTCTGTGAGAGCTGGAGAGAAAGATCTACTAAGATCTCAATTAAAATAATCAGTGTAATTGTATTAATTGTGATTATCCCTGCAAAAATGTAAATCATGCTTACTCGCTCACTCACTACTCGTTTACTCACTCACTCACTCACTCACTCATTTATTTGATTATTTTCATCATCATTAGACAAAATCATCAGCCATAAACGTCCTTGTCCTTGCGATAATTATGTTAACAGTCATTTTTATAATCAACACAATTGTACTCATAAAGAAATCATAATACTCTACAAAAACAATATCTGCTGAAGAAATACAATTTCCTGCAGTTAAAGAACTGAAGTCTTCCAGATTAAATCAGCATGCAGGAAGCTGGCAATTATCTGAAAGAGAGAAGGTTAATGTACTGTACACTTAACCGCCTATCAGCCTGTAGTCCACACCAGAAATGATCTTTTAAAGTCAGTAATGGGTTTCTATGGAGTAATCGTGCGCTCATAGAGGAAGGACAGCTGTGCTAGAGCGTCTAGCTGCTGAGAGTGTGCTGTGTTCTGCTCTGTTGAGCTCTACTGTGTGTGTGTGTGTGTTTCATGCTGTGTGTGTTATCAGTGTGTGTCCATCCTACTCCTCTACAGCCGTCAACACATTCAATCCAATTCCAAAAATAAAAACAACATAGATCTGGTCAGGTTATAATCTGTGCAGTATTATATCCTTAAGATCATCCATCTATTTTTATCTATCTATCTCAATGTTTATTTGTTTGTTAAATATATTGTCTGTAAGTCAGATTTCTGTCAGCTTTATATGTGACATGATCTCCAAGTCAACAGATTTTTTTTATTTAAGGTTTTTAGAATTTCAACTCAACATCATTAATTTAAAAAGTACAATAAACTTATCACTGCAGATTTACTTTAAAATTAAAGCAATTCATTTGAAAATGGGGGGTAATATTTTTACAGTGTGGTTAATGTAAGTGTAAGTGTTGCCTTAACGGGGGAACATTGAGGAAACACAGAACAATATTTCATATTGAACTATAATAAGATGAATCATGGCAGTGTGCGATATCACATGCTCACAAATCATAAGTGCTTTGCCTGATAAAAGTGCATCTTTTTTCCATAAAGTTATAGCCTGACTAAGTCATTCATTTGATCTCAGCAGTGCTAGTGAAGGGAGAATTATTCATGGTCCAGTTTGTCAGCTTTTGTCCTTGAATCAGTTAGTCAATTAATAAACAATCAGGCTGAAACAGCAGCGAGCGGGCAGCTGCAGAAATCCTCCGCTCAATCAATGAGTGTAATCATATGACTTCAGTCTGATATCAAGCCAGGTGATTAATGACACTGTTAACTTTGAAAAACGACTCTGGCTGCTGGTGACCCACCCACTCATGGACAGAGCCAGAAGTAGCCTACACTGTCTCCTTATAATGTTGTCCTTTTCTGTCTCTCTGTTTCAGTGTTCTTTTCATCTTCTTCCACTCTGTCTTTTGAACATTTCTCTTCTCTGTCAATCTCTGTCACAATGAATAGTGTTTCAGATGTACTAACTGAACTATTTTATAAAAATATTTTTATGTTTAGGGATTGTTAGGTAAAGCTAAAACTTTTTTATAGATTTTTAAAAATTATAATTTTATAAAAATACCTTCTACTTCTATAACTATCATGTAGCATTTAAACGTATACTATATTAATGCAATATCACAATAATAAGAAGAAGTGTTCGGCTGTAGTTCTATTTCTGTCTAGGTGTGTGTCCCTGTGCATGTGTGTGTGAGATTGGAAATGCTTTCTTATAGATTTTCCTACATTGCTGAGGATTTCTGTACTTCCAAATAATTTCATGCAAATGTAATCTTTTATTTAAGATCAGTCAACTAAATCTCCCTTTGGAAATTGTCCTTTAAATATTTTTAATTGCAGTTTCATAACCCCTTAAAGAAATGTAAAGTAGATTAAGAAAGATTGTTTTTAAGCTTGTCTTCCCATGCATTTATAATTGACTCTTTACTGTTTGATAATTCTGTATTTTTGAGCTGTCAAAGAAAAGTGGCTCCATACAAACTATATACTGTAAAACTATTGTATACAATATACAGTGAAGAAAAGTTTAAATTATAATGTTCTCTTTTTTTTCAGTAGTTGGAAAGTTTCTTTCTAAATGATGCTGGACAAGGTAACATGGAGCGTCAGAAGTGTAAGTATAATACAAACATGATGTTTCACATTTACATGAGTTTATATATGATTATATATTTGTATCCATATAATGATCACATATATTAAATATTAACCCATGTGTGCCATTGCAAATTTCATAAAGATCTGATGTAAATGATAAGATCTGTTTTTGCTGTTCATGTTTACATCATTATGAAGCGCGGCTGGATCAGTATTAGCAGACACTAACGCTCAAACTGAGCTTGTTCTTGTGTGAGATCAGCGTGTGCCAGCATGAAATGTATCAGAGCTACACTGAGGAAAAATACATCCTCTGATGTACATAAAGACCTTCACACTCTAATATCAGCACAGGATCAAACAAACACAACTTTTACCCAAATATAAATAATTCCTGACTGCGTCACAAACACGCTTTCAAATTATATTTATTTGTGTTTAAGCAAATGAATGATTTTACATTTGCTTAAATATTTCACAAATTTTCATAAATATTTCAGTTTCTGAAATAAAAAAATTCTGAAATGTATGCAGTGTTTTAGGCACAAGATTTAAAAAAAAAATCTGTGGGAGTAAAACTATATAGTCTAGTCTAAATAAAAAAATACATTTGTATGGGGGCATTTATTAATCTGATATATTTTGAAATCTAACGTGTGCAAAAAATATCACATGAACAATTCTTTGAATATTAATATTCATCTTCATTTAGTTTCATATTGAATAAATTACACTATTTCTGCATGATCATCCCTCCTGTTTCCTGGCTGTGCGGCACTAGTGTCCGTTTTGTAGCACAGTTGTATTTCCTTTCTCTTTGTTAAGAGTGACAGGTAGAAGAGAAGCCACGTGCCCATTGTGTCACTGTGTGTGAGAGTGAGTGTGTGTTTTTGAATGCTGTGAAAGCAGCAGGCTGGCATGCCAATAGCTCTTTTCAGCAAACGTAACCCCGACAGCATGCCGTCTCCCTTTCATTTCTTTTATTCCCTCTCTCTACTTGTGCTGTTCACCATTAATCAGATTATCAATCTAACAAATTCACAGTCCTTTTAGTCTTCTGCTAAATCTTCCTGCTTCCTGTGATTAATATGTTCTGTCTCTTTATCATCAGCTGAATCTAAACTGATAGCTGGTTCATTTGTATTATATATTTCAGTGCATTACACATTATTTATTTAAAATCATTACATGTTGTCAGGTAAATAAATATTTTGGCAGCAAATGATTCCATCAATGACACAAAAATATTAATCCTCATGAATAACTTAAAAGGTTGACAGTTTTGAGTAATTTAGATGTTAAACCCAGCAGATACAATTTATGTGAATATCAAATTCAGATGATTATGGAGGTGTTACTGCAAGCCCTCAACATGTTTAGTTAAGGTCAAATAAATTATTTTCACAGTTTTCAAAGACAATTCTTATGTGTAGATGTTGCAAGATATAATATATAATAAAAGTCTAACAAATATACAAAAATAAGGTAACATAATATCACTGTTAGTGATTGTTAATCTAATTATTCAGTATAAAATTAATCAGAGACATCAGAACACTGTGTAAAAGTGTAGATTTTAATAAAAAGCTTTACATTTTTTAACAGTTTATCATGCTTTTACAAGACAGCTTTTCTATTCTAATTTTAAAGCAGCTATTAAAAGTAATAAAGTAACCTTTAATTCATAGATTATTAATTATGAATAGATTCATGTTAATATAGTACTTGCATATTGCAGTTTCCCTCTTTCTGCAACAGGTCGCTCAAAATTAAACATTCACTTCAGTGTTCTCAATAAAAACTTTTACTAAAAAAAGCATTTAGCAAATTTTGGAATTTAATTTTTTTCTTTACCCAAAACACCCAATGCATAGTCATTAAATATCCTTACAACACACTCACACCAGAACAAATGCTCTTGTGCAGCAAAAAATGTAATGGTCCTAAATTGAAACATTATTTTTGAATCATTTAGCAACTTATTAGCCATCATCAGCCGTAAAGCTAATCATTACATAATGAAGTTAATGTTATGTGCCTTGTACGTTATGTTAGAGCAGCGCTCATCTTTAGCCACTGTCTCTCCCCTCGTAATGTGTCTGCAGTCTCCTGTCAATCAAAATGTAGTTCTACAGCATGACTGATTTTATCATGTACTGAGCGGCTCAATGAAATGTGCTGGAAGGATTTTAATAGCAATGATGGTTGGGCAAGCTCGTATTGGGGGGGTAACCGAAATGGCTGCAGAATGACTTGCATTTTGTGGATCCTACAGGGAGGCCCATAATCATATCCAGATTAATTAGCAGAAGTTGACCTTTAACAGAATTTCCCAAGAATATGCTGAATGTCCGTCTGCTCAATTTATGCATTATATGAATAATTGTCCCAATATCTGTTTATTTTAAATGTAGGAACTAAAATTCCATTCACTTTTTCCATTGCTTTCATTTTCACACCACAATGCAGTTCACGTTTAATAAATACAATACCCTGTATTTCTAAGGGCTGTGGCTTTGCTATTGTTGTTGTATGACTTTCTCATGCCACATGAAGCACAATGTAAAGGGAATCACTCTTTTTTCTTTCTGTCTTTCTTCCCTTCTGTCATACACATATGCACACATTATTGTTTTCTCTCTCATCTCTCTCTCTCTCTAACTGCAGTGCCACACCTGCCCAACACACAAATAGTCTTTGAATCAGAGGTCTGGATTCAGACAAGTCCAGATAAGCCCCAGTCTGTTAGGAAATTATTGAAGAATTTATCTCCTGTCATATGAGCATGTATCAAAGAATATTATTTACATAACAGGCAGGTGATGGCAAAGTGACAAAACACTATTTTTATACTAAAAGCCAAAATAGAGCAAACGTGAAATTTAGCAATGCTAACCATTTTAGATCACACAGCAGTGTATACGGCGTGATAAAGACAGCCATTTTGTCTCTACAGACTGTCTCTTACTTTGAAATGGAGAAACAACCATACAGCGTACAGTGAAATTAACAATGATTTTCATTTAGCTTCCTGCGTTTTTTTTTTTAAATATTGTACTTTTATTGTAGATTTTATCATATGTTTAGAATTTTACTTTCTTAATTATTGTAATCTTAACTAACACTAAGGTAAAGTAAAGAGGACAATTCATGTCTTATTGTTTCACACAAAATACATCATAGCAAACTGTCAAACCTTTTACTGGCAGTCTGCAGATCTGTCTATGCGCAGAGGAGCCATTTAATGCATGCGGCAAGATTCAGCCCAGTAGCTTGTCACGAGACTTTTCTAGTCTTTATAATAAGCACACTGCGTTGTTTCCTACAACCAATTCTAGATAGATGTGCTGTGAGCTTTATAAGAGAAGTGTGTGAGTCTGTTTATCTATCTGGATTATTTGCATAGCTGATTTTTTTATTTTCTAGTTTGGTTTTACATGTATTTCCTTTCAGTTAATCTTATTGATGGGAACTGACAGCTTTGATTTCTAATCAGAATCTAAAACATTTATGTATGTTGGTGAGTCATGAGCGATTTATCCTGGCTTGATTGTTTAAAGCAATTTACTCGTCATGTTCACAGTGAAGTACAGTGCTAGTGTGTCTTACAACTAGCATTAGCTTCAACATGAGCATCAAATGAAATTAAGCAGGAAAATAACATTTAGCAGTGTTTGCATTAACCCATTTAAATATATATTGAGTTTTGCAAACGACAGCTTCTGGCACCTAAAACGTCAGTCAAAAGTTTTTTTACCCCAAAAGTCACTTGTGAGATGAACTGATCTTTTCTGCCATTGGTGCAGTTTGCCTTCAGCAGCTGCAGAGAGTTTGATAAGAGTTTAAACTGCATTGCCGTTTATCTGACGGCTTAAAAAAGACCATCACAATTACATACACGCTTATTTAGGGGACATATCCTGGATTTTTTTTTTGGTATACACTATTATAATTATCTTTTTTTTTATAAAAAGCTACTACAAGCTTATAATAAGCTAATCACTGTAGACTGTATTTATAAAACAAAAAAAACATTATTTGCATTGAGAATCAGTTTATCCTTTACTTATAACAGTTTATCAAGCTACTTATATCTTCAAAATTAGGATTTGTAAGATTGTACTAACTCCTGCAAAGTAAACCTATATATGTACACACGCACGCAAAATACAATTTAATTATTTTTATTATAAAAAATGATGCTCTATTGCAAGTAGTTTGTTCATTTGTGTGTTTCATGTACTGCATTTTACCACCCCGCACAAAATTTAGTAATATTTAAGACTTTAAATGTATCTAATCATCACATATATTGCAAAGCGTCTTTTCATCACAGTTGTGTTTGTGCCAGTTGTATTTGGGTGTTTGTATGATTGATCCTTCTGTTAGGTCTCCTGCTGGGATCTGAAGATATGTTTAAACTGCAAAGAGTCTCAGAATCTGGGCTGGGTGGGCCAGCGTTCTGCTGACTAAGTCTGTAGCTGTCAATAGGGCTCAGGAGGAATGGGCCCGTCTTTCAGAACTTTGAAACTAACTCTACTGCATTTGAGGAGAGAAACTGTGATTGTGGCAAAACACCCTCCCCACACACACAGTACATCAACCTCCACAGAGCTCAACTCAGGGTAATTTCCTTGAGAGCTTTAATTACAACCAGGAGCCATTAATGTTTGAGCCAGCGTTTAGCAAGCAGACCGAGCACGACAAACTGTCCCTGTTTTCCTGTCAAAGGATGTTCGACTAGAATAGTGTTATTATTGGAAATTCATAATGTCCTAACAAGGACAGTTCAGATAATGGTTATATTTGCCAATATTTATTAGCTTAACAACTGTATTTGGTATCGATAGATAGAATGTTATTTTTAAGGGTCAGTGTATTAAATAATCCACTGCACATTTTACAGTATATGACACGGTATATAACTGTAACCATCAGACAGCAAGATGGTGATGAGACATTGACTGGGTTTTGTTGGTGGGCTGCATGTGGGATGTGTGAGATAAATGAGTTGCTTCTGATGTACCAGACAGACTGTCAAAGGAACAGCTGGTGCTTCAACAGGAAGTGGCCACAGCGCCGTCCATCAAGACGACTGCTGTATAAACCCCACTGCAACTCCTTTCAATATCAACACAACCTGCATTACAACTGAATGTATGTTTTTCTGTGAGACAAATGTTAGGTTTGTTATTGATATTATTAAAGAGATAGTTCACCCAAACATGAATTTGTTTCCTGAGAAGAAGTCAAAAAGTTTTGAATGACATAAGGGTTTTTTATTTTTATTTTTGGGTGAACTATCCCTTTAAGCCAAATGACTCAAATTAATTTGGACTTTTTAAAATGAATCGTGTCTTTTTGTTATGTGTTTTCAGTATTCACCTTTGCAATGTCTGTGATGTCAAAATATCAGAAGTCATCCCCTCTGATTCAGTTTAGTTACATATATACAGTTGGGAGACGCTTTTATCCACAGTGATCTACAGTTCATTCAAGGTACATTTTATTAGTTTGCAGCAAAGCTCTGATCTTGGCCTTACTAGCACCATGCTGTACCATCCTAGCTACAGATACACTTTTGTGCATATCACTTTCAAAGATTAAAATCAGTGTCTAATACAGTCAGGCTGTTAGGATAAAAGCTGCACAGCTGAGGGCATCAAAAGAGTTTATCTAAGGTGGACACTGAATCATTTAGGTCAATATGAAAATTAAACTTCATGCGCTTCAATAAGGCCATTAAAATCCTCAAAGACTGCTGGCAGTGAACAGAAAGAGAGCATGATTATATCTGCCTGTCTCAAAGATGGGTCATTATATCTCAGTGTCACTTTATTAACACACACACACTCCTGCTTTCACACTTCCCTGCCAAACATGTTTCAACATGCCTGTGTGTATTTTTCTTACACATATGACTTGTTTTATGGTTCAGCGGTGACATTCTGTGTTTGAAAGGCACATTCTGTGTGTGTGAGACAACCAGAAACCTTCTTTAGCCTCTCACAGCCTTTAATTGACACCTTATAGAAGTTCTTGGCTCAACAGCCCTTATGTGGTCTTTGTTACAATTAGATTGACCATAAAGGGCATCCAGCTGATGAAACAGGATTAATGAGGAATGTATTGCCTGGATATTATATGCGCTGTACCACGTCCATCCAAGCTAGAATTAACATAGATTAACCTGTGGTGGATTGAGATAGGATAGTAGAATGGCCAAATAATAGAGTTACAGGTAATAGCAATTTTCCTGGTAAAATTTTCACTGAATTAGTTCAACTCACAAGGTCTTTGAACTGAAATCAGAAACATGAGCACTCATAAGACCTCCACCCAAAGACTCTTTTGTAAGCAGGGTAGAATTATCAGGAAGTTGACATTCCCCAGAGTGGTGATCACAATAATTGCACCTTTTGTTCTGTGGGCCATTCAGGGTGATTTGCAATGTAAGGTCATTATTTTAGTTGTGTGGCAGTGTTTAGTTTAGTTGTGTGGCATTAACAGCTTCTTTAACTTATTGAAATATACTGAAACCTGCCATGTACATTATTATAATTATAATAAGCAATGCACAAAATCTTGCACCTTAATGAAATATTATACAAAAAAGTGAAGACAAATATATTAGCACTTACCATCACTATTTGAGTAGAAAAAAGGATTTATTAAAAAAACTAAAACACATTAATTTCACTTCTGTTCTGAAAATGTACTGATCAATTATTTAGGAATATATTTATGTTAGAAAATTTGAAACTTTTCTCTGTATCCTTAAAAAAATAATTTCAGGTATAAAACAAAGTTCATCAACATTACAGAATATCTTGTCTACAACATTACTTCTGCTAACCCTTTAAATTCCATGCAAGCATATTTACAAGCCTATTGGTTTCTGTATCCATTATGACTATGTATATAGATTAACCATTTTTATCCAGATCTGATGTATGTGCATATGTAAAGTATTTTTCTGATTGACAGGTGCATCTGCGTGGACACAGAGTGGCAGTGAATGATGTGCTCAGATCTCTATGGTGGGGCGGGGCAGCTGGTGTTGTGAATCAGGCCGCCGTGGTGAAAGGGTACGGCTTCTTCACAACACCAGGGTCTCATCTGACCACACACAATGACACACCTCTGAGTAACATAATACAGCTTCTCCACCAATCACATATGTGTATCAAAATGAACCTGTGCCTGACTGAGGAAGATGACATCACAACAGTGTGTGAGAAGAGTGGTCTGATTTGTGTGTATTACATGGCTCTGTATTACATAGTAATTCCACAAACAAAGAGATGATGCCAGAATGCTTATATTGGCAGGTAAGTACTGTGAATGTAGAATCAATGACATCAACTTGACATTGTTGTGTAAACGTATTTGTTTAATATTCTATATAAAAATGTCTATATAAGTAAATTCTAATTTCTTGTCATATGTATTTCGAAGCATCTATAATGTAATACAACAAAAATAAAGGTTAAAAATAAAAATGACTGTGTTATTATTTCCTACAATGTATTCTTATAATGTATAGTTATTTTATATATTAGTCTACATAAAAATATAATTATTAATACTGTTAATAATAATCGTTAGTTATTCATTATTGTTAATAATATAAATAATATTGTTATCCGTAAATGTGGAAATATTATTTAGATTTTTGAACATTTATATAGGTTTTTGACATTTACCTTTATTCACAATATGTAAGTATCCATAATATGA
>JAZGTK010004508.1:14342-24377 GCA_036877625.1 Ambastaia sidthimunki | reverse complement strand
CAATGCTGTTCATGTAGCTTAATTTGTATGGACCCTTTCCTGGTAATTAAACCTTATCTTACCGGTAAATTGCCAGGACTGATTTACCAGCAATTTTCTAAAACATTCTATTGACACATGATCTCCTAATGGCAGTTTGTTGGTAATTTACCAGTAAAGACAGCCTGTGAAAAAGGGTTGTACATTTTCTCTCACTGTCTGTCTGTCTTGTAGGAGTGTTGTCCGGCCATGACAACAGGGTGAGCTGCACCGGGGTACCTGGAGATGGTATGTGTGTTTGCACTGGCTCATGGGACAGTTTCCTGAAGATCTGGAACTGAGGCAGAATGTGAAGAAACATCAGCAGAGAAACAGAGAAAAACCGAGACCATCAGGAGGGGAAATAGTTAAATTCCAAGAAACTTTCTATCTTACACAAACACACAAACATCTACCTGTATGTGTATAAAGTCCGGAAGAATTTCCTGGATCTTATTAAAATATATAAATGGAATATGTAAGTTGCAACTAACACAGGAAGTTTTCAATAGTGTTATCATAATGATCTTATAGTAAAGAAATCGCACTGGAAAAAAAAATAAGTTGACTTTAAATTATAGACAAAAATGACACTGCATAACCATTTAAGAATTTAAAATATAGTATTTTTGTCTTTAAAATATCCTGTATGAATAGTTTAAATGTATATTTTCATTTTGTAGATGCAGTGATACAATGCAGAGAAATTGTACAGTAACTTTTACCGTAACAATAACTACACTTACTGTCTGATGTTACGACTCTTTGATCCTGTTGGAGGTTTAAACTCGGAAAAATGGAACTGAATAGAATTACTATGCACTTCATTTTATCCAACTCCACATAGCCCCCAAAATGACACATTATCCTAAACATCTGTATGTAATTCTTACATGGTTTTTGTAGGACTTTGACATATGAAACATATACTCTTAAATATTATTGTGGTACCTGATATCTTTCTAATAAACGTAGTGTTCTGCATTAAACAATATCTCAGTGTTGTGTGTGTGTGTGTCTCTGTCTGACATAATAACAGAGTTTCTGAAGTAATGAACATAAAATACAACAATGAAAGCTTTTGCTGTCTGATCTATTTAAGCTGGTACTGCAGGAAGTATTTTTCATACATATTCAAAACATTTATTGTTAGAGAGAAAAGTTGGGAGCTATTTACTTTTAACAATAAAGAATCTTTGAAAGACAAGAAGTGGCATAAAAATGTAACAGTTACATTATGCATTTGGGACAGCAGTTGTTTTGCAATCTGATTTTATTTATCCCACAATCCCACGTGCACAAAAACTTTGAAAATAACTTTAACAGCTTAGGGAAATTGTTCCCACAAAAATTCTGTCATTATTTGCTGATTCATGCAGTTTTAAACCTGTATGACTTTCTCTCATGTGACACAGCTGAGAACAGCATGTTATGATGTATACACCATGTAATGTCAGTTAATGAGGACAAACACTGTTAATGCTCTAAAAAGGACAAAAAGCACCATAAAAAGAGTTTGTAAGGTTGTGTTATTCAAATGCTTATGAGATTTTTGTTTAAAATTATTCAAAACACAAAACTAGATCATTCAGAGGCAGTTACAGTAAATAATAAGCAACTGTTTTTGTGTCATCATAAATCATACTAATGGCTTTGTGTCCTTCCATCTATCCTGATTTTGTGAGATCTATCTATCTCGAGATCTAAGCTGGACCAGAGGACCAGTGTGGCTGCACAGAACTGCTATAATGTATCTAAAGGAGCCTTTACTGGGAAAATCAGGTACTTTTATTTATGCGGCGTGTGTATTTTTAGTTTTTATGAAGATCCATGTATCACTGTCACGTATCACGGCGTGTCCTGTTTTCCAAACGCAATTTCTCATGTTCCAGTCCGTGATTAAAGACTGCGGCATCTACTGGGTAATTCTAGGACATTCTGAAAGACTATGAGGTTCGAAATAAGTTTTAATATTACCTAGGAGTCATTTTTTTATCTTTGCTCTTCTGTGTGATGAACTTAAGGCATTATTTTGCTGTTTTGTTTTACTAGGCCGGCATTATGGCTGTGTTTAGTTGTGCCCTGTTTTGATTGGTTATCATGTGATCTGCATTG
Source organism: Ambastaia sidthimunki (assembly GCA_036877625.1). Lineage (NCBI taxonomy): Eukaryota > Metazoa > Chordata > Actinopteri > Cypriniformes > Botiidae > Ambastaia > Ambastaia sidthimunki. The sequence continues at coordinate 22,244 of JAZGTK010004508.1, read as the reverse complement.
CAGCTGATTGGTCAGAAGGTGTCTCACTGCAGAGAAGTCATTGCAGGTCATTATAAAAACACAGACTCTGTAATGTTACACAACATGGTGGAAAGATAATTTACAACAGAATCTCATTTTTAAAAATGTTTTTTTTGTAGATAAATGTAGATGTATTTACAACCTGTTTTACTTGAAACAGCATTGTCAATAAAACTATTCAATACAGTGTGACATTTCATGTAAGAATGGTTTATGAACGAGGTCCACTGACTGCAGTTTTTTAAGATTGTGACAGGAAATGGAAAACATAAACTCCATTAAAACACTCATGTTTCATATCTTACCGCTCTAGATGGTGAAAAGCCATTTAAATGTCTTCTGCTTTTAAAGAAAAAAACACACTTAAAGACTGGAGATTGATGAAAGTAATGACAGCTTTATTTCCATTATTTCATGACAGACTTGAAAGTTTTTTCTTTCTGTTCCCTTTTTTTACATTAATAGTCTTACAGATGGAGAAAACGACAAGGAGATAGACAGCAGAGAGGAACGATTCCAAGCACGGAGGACACAAGCCAAGTCAAATAACCACAAATAGAGATGGAGGTGATGGAGAGGGTGTAGACAGTAAACTAAAGGAAGGAGGCCATACAGAATGTAGAAGTATATCATGGAAAAAAAGTCATTTGCTACACAAATGTGAGTTAATGTGTGTTTGTCTTTATTTGTCTGTCAGTTTTTGAAGTTGTGTCTCTGAGATTTCGCTTCAGGTTCCTGCTGAAGACTAAATATTTATTTGCGCATCCACAATCTTTGTCTTATTATCTTTGTATTATTATCATTTTCGTTCACTACTGGATATGTGATTATAATCTTAAAGGTGAAGTTTGTAATTGTTTTCTCATAGGTGGCCTTAACGTTCCAACCATCCTTCTGCTCCGCCCCCTCCTCATTTAATTGGACAAACAGGTACAATAGTTTCGCTACAAACCTGCACTATTGGTTGAGCCAGAAGCTGACCGTCCAAACAAACGTGGTAAAAAATGGCTCACTTTAGCTTTAGGATGACTATCCAGAGTGATATAAAATATGCCGCCCCAGTTTAAGAGTCACTGCATGAGAAAATCTGACAGATGTATAAAGATAAATATTTAGTTATTACTTTGTCTGTTTTATCTTTCGTGTTTCATTCTCGTTTGTTGTTTTGATGTCAGATTTTGTAAATACAGAAGCACATTTATGGAAAGAAACATTCTACACACATTGAAAAATTTGAGAAAATCTTTTGTCTTTTCTTTTGACCAAGTAACTGTTTCTTTTGAAATGTCCTTTATCATCAACATGCTGTTAGATCAGAAAAAACCCTAAAAACAGCAACTGAAAGATCATTATTTGAATAACAGCATTTAATGCTCTGCACCTCTTCAGAGAGGCTGATGTCATAAATCTCAGCTTCTTACTGGCTTATATATTTGCAGAAATATTCATGTAACTTTTAACAGTCACACAACTCGTTTTTAAAATCTATATCTTTTTATATCTTTGTTCTTTCTAGTAATTATATCTTTCTAGTTCTCATGCAATAAACCATAAAAATTACATTTCATTTCTTCAGTGTGGCAAGTCAAGTTTTTTTTAAATATATGTACATATATTTCATGATCTAAACTAAATCTTAAACTGGATTTACAGATTACACCTGATTAAATTAAGTCTTTCTATAGTTATTCCATCTAAAATCTCTCTGTTTAGACACTGAAGTTAAACTCATCTGTGTCATCACATGCATTTTTGCTCTGTGCACACGGTTTAACACATCAAGTATTTCAGTGTCTGTTGTGCATAATATCGACTACAACAGGATCCGCAGTGCATAATATTCAGTCATTCAAAGCCTGTCGTCAGTCCGGTTTAAATATATTTTTGGAGCGTTTGAATAAGTCATTATTTGTCTGTCAGTGCAACCGGTGCTGAATGAAATCTCAGGGGGCTTTGGGCTAGTCAGTATGTTGAGTGCAGTTTGTCATTGTTTGTGTGTGATTTCAGTGTAATGGTGTCTGTCTCACAGAGCACTGGGGTTCCTGAAATTGTGCCCGGCGAAACGAGCCTGATCGCCCAGTTCTTCCTCAATCCTGTGAGGCAGAAACACAAACAGGTCGACAGAGATTAGAGACACGAGTTAATAATGAGGCACAAGAGACAGGGAGAGAGAGGGAGAGAGAGACACAGAGAGTGTGTGCATGACAGAGAGAGAAAGAGAGAGAGCGAGAGAGAGCGAGAGAGAGAGAGAGAGAGAGAGAGAGAGAGAGTAAATATTAGTATGTGTGTGTGTGTGTGTAAGAGAGAGAGAGAGTGAAGATTAGTATGTGTGTGAGAGAGAGAGAGAGAGAGAGAGAGAGAGGGAGTGAAGATTTGTGTGTGTGTGTGACAGAGTGAGAGAGAGAGAGAGAGAGGTAGAAGTCTGTAATCAGTCATGACAATCAGGAATAATTATTGGTTCCTCATGTGTCCACTGCTTTTCTTGAGACTTTTTTCAGGTCTAAAGCGATTGTGGGAACATTGAGCCTTAATTTATAACTACTCGTATCTGCTAATACACATACAATAAAGTTTAATATTAAAATGAATGTAATCAAATGTTGCATATGACACTTTTTATTGAAACGCTAATAATAATAATGTTTGACTGCGTTCTTGCCTCATAAGCTGGTTGTATTTGGCGAGACGCTCAGATCTGCATGGAGCTCCTGTCTTTATCTGAAAGAGACAAACAGAGAGATTTTATCTCAAATCCAACAATCAATTCATGTGTTCAGCTTATATTTAACAGTATCTGCTCTCATGTAAGTACCTGTCCAGTGCAAAGCCCCACCACTAAATCAGCAATGAAAGTGTCTTCTGTCTCTCCTGAGCGATGGCTCACCATCACACCCCATCCGTTGGCCTGGGCCAGTTTACACCTGACAAACAAACTGTATTAGCCAATCAGAAGATGACTTCAGAACTCCTGAAGTGTTTCAGGGTTGCATCAGAAGTTCAGCGAACAGTCTGGGGACGTGACGTCTGAAGCTAAGGGTAATTACTGTCACACACGACAGCTGATTGGCTCGGCTGACGTGTGTTTTAGCAGCTGGTACTCACGCCTGAATGGCCTCCGTGACGCTGCCAATCTGGTTAACCTTCAACAGCAGGCAGTTACACGCACGATCTTCCGCCGCCTTCTCTATCCTCTTTGGATTGGTCACGGTCAGGTCGTCTCCCACGATCTGGATCCCCACGGAACCCGTCATGTTAGTCCAAGCGGGCCAGTCGTCCTGGTCAAACGGGTCCTCGATGGACACCACTGTCAAATGAATGTTTGTCTGCTTTTACAAACTAACAGATGCATTTAGTGTTTATTTGGTTTTCTTACTGTTTTGTATTTCTTTAAATATACAAAATTCTAAATTGTCAAATTTAAAATTGAAAAATTGTAGAAACTGTATAATTGTTACAATTTACAATAAGTTTGTATTTGTTAACATTAGTAAATAAATTAGCTAACATAAACTAACAATGAGCAACATAATTTGTAAACATTTATCTTTGCTAATGTTAATGTCAGTTGTGCGCTAACTAATGATAACAGTGATAACTTTTGATGTTTTAGTGTATTAGTAAATGCTGAAACTAACATAAACAAAGACTAATAAATGCTGTACAAGTATTGTTCATTAATGCATTACTAAAGTTAATCTAGGTTTAATTTTTAGTCTTAGGGTTAGTATTTACAGAATACAGCCCAGTTTACCTGGATAGTCGTTAACAAACGTCTGGTAGATTTCTAACAGCTCATCGCTGGTAATGTGTCTGCTGGGGTCCGGGGGGGACTTGAAGTCCAGGTCGTATTTTCCGTCACGGTAGAACTCGGAGGCGGCCACATCCATCCCGATCACAATTTTATCCGTGAAACCTGCTTTATCAATGGCTGTTTTGATCAGCTCCAGTGCTGTGGGGAAAAACAAGACGAGTCCACAGCGGTAAAAACTGACATCATTGTAATTGGTGTAATGCAATTACATAACACACACGGACAATGTGACAAAGCTTGACACACCTTCACTGTTTTCCAGGATGTTGGGAGCAAAACCTCCCTCGTCACCCACATTGGTGGCGTCCTGGCCGTATTTCTCCTTGATCACACCCTTCAGCGTCTGATAGAGCTCGGCTCCGACACGCAGCGCGTCACGGAATGACTCCGCCCCTACAGGAAGTACCATGAACTCCTGCATGGCCAGCTTGTTTCCAGCGTGAGAGCCTCCATTAATTACATTAAATGCCTGATAGAGCGGATACAGGAGATCTACTTAGTCATTATGTCTCAGTTTTTATACTTACTTTGCGTTAGCAACGCAAACCTGTGGGTTCGATTCCCGGGAAACACACATTTACATGTATTCATTTGGCATACGCCTTTATCCAAAGCGACTTACAGTGAATTCAAGGTCTACATTTTTATCAGCACTTGTGCTCCCTGGGATCGAACCCACAACCTTTGCGCTGCTAACGCGATGCTCTACCAGTTGAGCTACAGGAACACATACTGCTCAAATGTATAAATGTAAAGATAACGTACATTATAGATACTTAAGCGAAAAAAACAACAGGGTTGAATTATTCTGCCATAAATCACATAAAGATTCATAAAGCTGTGATGGTCATGTGATAAATTCTCTTACAGGAACTGGCAGCACTAGCTCCGTGTTTCCCGCCAGATCGGCGATGTGACGGTACAGGGGAACGCCTTTTTCTGCCGCACCGGCCTTGCAGATCGCCAGAGACACTCCCAGTACGGCATTAGCACCAAACTGGGCTGTAAACACAGTGGACAGATAAAATGAAGTTTTGTGGAATTTGACATGTGTGTTATCTTCAGTGGTGATGTAATGAGGGGAAGTTCGAACGATTCCGGGGGCTCTGACAGGAAACGGCCCCAATGCAGCTCAGTTCTGAGTTATTTTAAAGGTTTTTTGGAGAACTGTAATGTTCTGCGGTTGATGGTGTAAAAGCGCCACTCACATTTGTTCTCTGTGCCGTCCATTTGGATCATTATGTTGTCCAGTTTCTCCTGTTCCACCACACTGATGTCCTAAAGTTCACAGCATGAAGACAAAACTGCCCGGGTTAATTAAATCCTGCTGACTAGTGTTTCATGCAGATGCTGCCTAACTAACCTGGTTTGTTTAAAAAAATCATCAGATGCACTTATAAAGCAAACACAAATAAAAAGCTAACAACTGTATAAAACAAATTAATCTGATAGCTTCTACAGAATGTGTCTTCTGTCTTCACACTGGAGACATGGAAGAAGTTTAAATTCTTTGTAACTGAAAAACGGTGATTGAATATGAAGGATGAAAGATGAATGTGTAGATCAAAAAGAAAATAAGACCTTGATAATAGGACACTTTGTGTCTCTGCTTTTTGTTGATTTGTTGCAGTAGAATCTGTTTTAAATCTCCTGTTATCTGAGTCTATGGGTGCAAAATGTGATTGGAAAAATTGTTAAAGAAAACAAAAGTGCAGGACTGGGATCGGATTCTGATCCCGTCTGATCGGAATCTGATCTGTAAAACAAACAAACAAATGACAAATAATTCAATCAACAAATGCTTGGAAATCAATTATGAAAAACATGGGAAAACATGGAATGAAAAACTCCATGGAATGAAAAAAAAAATCAGTAAAAATAAACCATTAGTCAGGGTTTGAAAAAAAGATCTAAATCAACATAAATAATGTTTCAGATAAAGTCCTTAGCTGTGGTCACATTCACATACATTATAACTAACAAGTGGCCCATAATACAGTTTATATATTATATATGTATATATACACATTTTTTCAGCCATCTCATAAAGATGATCAAAAGTTTATAAAACAAAACACGTTTTTACTTACAGCTGCAATGATGGCTGGACCCAGAGTGTCATTTATGTGACCAACAGCCTTCAACACACCTACAGACAAACAACAGAGATCACATAAGAAAATAAATGAGCAGATGAGGCTTTCAAAGAAGGTTCTAGTCTTTAATTGTTTTACTGTTTCTAATGGATGTAACATCTCTGGTCTCTCACCTTTGCCTTTGTAACGGCTTTTGTCTCCATCTCTCAGTTCAAGAGCTTCATAGATGCCTGTAGATGCTCCACTGGGCACTGCAGCTCTAAACAGACCTGCAAACACACAAATCTGCTCAGACCATCAACAAAAAACCCGTCATCCAATCAGTAAATGAAACCAAAGACCCTGAGTCATTTCTTTCTCTGTTTAATATGCAGAGCCGTGTATTGCAAGTTCATGTATTCCTGTGTAAAACATATTTTGATGTTAAAATCTCTTCTCTTGGTTAAATGGTATCACGGCCATTCAAGATGTTTTATTGATTCACCTTTATCAGTTTTCAAGTCCACCTCCACTGTAGGGTTTCCCCGAGAGTCCAGGATTTCCCTGGCAACAATGCTCACGATGGACATGCTTAAAGACAGATGAAGAAAACAGAAAGTGTATGAGCAAAATCTCTGTTATCTGTTTATATTAACAGATGACAAAGAAACTGAGGTTTATGGATCTTGCATTAATAAAAGCGAACGTTTGGAAACATTCTTTTCAAAACACATTCATTCTGCTTTTGGAATTTTACAGGGGTAGCGAGGATGAGGATGATCACTGCCAGACTACCTCCTCGAGGTCCAAACTGTGATGTCACCACTTTTCTGGAAGCCAGTTTTCGTTGTGCAGTCCAAAAGTCTGAGACCGCATGAAAGCGCTTTGAGTTTGCATTTTCTGATTTAGTACAATTATTTAATTACAGACTTTATTATTAGCATTGCAATCTGAAATTTTCTTGTAATAACAGCACGCACACAAGTTGGCATCGGCTGAACAAATTTGTGCAAAACCTGCTGATCTATTTTATAACAGCATGATCTGAAAATGTTCCCAACAGCCTGTTGTGTTCTGCAACGGAAGCAAAGAAATATGACCTTGTACAAAGACTTCAACATGGCCAATGTCACAACATTGCTTTTGTAATATTGTGACCTAAAAACAGTGCAGTGTAGTTATTTATTTTTATTTGTAAATGAAAATAATAATCACAAAAGAGTTCCAGTTTAAATGCTGAATGGCAGATTTTCAATCTCAGATTTTGTCTAATGTTTCAGACAGTATCACACAGACTCAACACAACCACAGTAATAAAGCCCCAAAATTTGGACACATCCATCAGGAATACCAAATCAATCCCGTGGCCTTTGAAAATAGCCGTGTTTACTGGAACATTCAGTTCTGCCCTCCTTACCAATGAGGGATACAGTAACACTGAGAGCAAGACGCTGTTTATGAAAAAACATGTAAATTACATTCTACAACCCCAGAGGACAAAATTTCACCAGCATGAACCTTCAGAATGTTTCTCTAACGTTTGTTATAAGTAACAAAAATGTTAGAAATGTTATTTAAAAAGTTCTAGGAACGTTTAAAACATCCAGATTTTAGACTTTGTATAAACATTATTGCTTGCTTAAAAAAATGTTATTCAAACATTATTTTTAATTCTGTAATGTTTTTAAAACGTTCAACCAACAACTTCAGAACAACGTATATTTTGATATATAACATATATAAGGTTAAAAAAAACGTTCTTCTGACGTTACTGCAATAACTTTGAGAGTACTTTTAGAGAATGTTAGCCAACGTTTTAAGAACATTCTCTGTTTGCTGGGTTACTGCAGGTATGGCAGTCAGACCAGTTAAAAATGGTTCTGGTTGTAATCACCAAAATAAATCCGGACGACGCCAATTTAATCCGAGCCAGTGTGGTACTGCAGCACACACACACACACACACACACACACACAGAAAGAGAAAGAGAGACAC
>JAZGTK010004508.1:0-14305 GCA_036877625.1 Ambastaia sidthimunki | reverse complement strand
AGAGAGAGAGAGTGATCAGGGGAGGGGTGGGTATAGCGCAGAAAGTGGCGTGATGGGGCAAGAAAAGATAAATAATGTAACATTCCCATTGCGAAAAGGAGAAAGGTTTTGTGTAATGGAGGTGACAGAGAGAGATGCAGACAGGAAATGAGAACAGATTGGACACACACTGATACAAACATGCACGCTTCAGTTACACAGTAACACAGACACACAGTGCGAGAAACACACTGGTACCCAAATTCACATCCTTCAACACGCAGCATCCCAACAACATGACACTTCACACACAGCAGAGACCATCACGTCCAAAACATGATTTAAACACTCAATAACTGCAGACGAATAAACGCTAGACTCACAAACGCAACATTTAATCGCATCAAATACACTAACAAGCCACTGCAGTCTATATAACGCGACATCATCATCTTAACAATCTCTCAGCGTCCCCGTCAACGATGCAAAAGGAGAGAAAAAGATGTAAATACACAGAGAATAAAGAGTTTAATGGCGTGATTACCTGCCGTCGTGTAACCCTGCGAGAGACGAGCCTGAAAGTGTTGAACTGCGGGAGAGAGAGAGAGTGGGTGGAAACGAGAGTGAGGAAGATGAGAGGAGAAACAGAGAGGGAGGGGGATGAAGAGATGAGTCAGAGAAAGATGCTGAGAATTAGAGAGGAGAGAGACACAAGCGAGTAGGTCAAGGCGACCGGCTAATAAGTGGGAACGGGAGAGTCAATAAACACAGGCTGTTGCGATTCTGTGCTTTGATGGAATAAACACACACAGGAATTGGTCTTGGAATAACAATGCATGGAATTGGTCGGATGTAGAGCCGAGACAAGTGTTTAAAGGGAATGCAAAGCCTGGGATAAATATTATAATATTGACAGAGCAATGATCTTAAGATACAGCATTATTTCTAGACTTATAAATCACAGGACTTATAATTTTCCCTTTCTGTCTCTTTGTGATGTATGTTTAAAAACAGAGCAGTATGTAACTTAATAAAATCTCAACCCAATGCTTACATACCCAACTAATATCAGTCTATTATTCTGTTCAACATGCCCACTGTTGACACAATTTATTGTCTTATGCAGATTTTCATGAAACCACCAGAGGGCAGCATCAACACATTTCTGTTTACCAAAGTTATAATTAAAGCGTTTCTGTTAACTAAAATCAAACAAAATAAAGGCACATCTATTAAAAACTGAAATGAAAATGACTTAAACTTATAAATTAATATATATTTATTAAAAATAAATAATAAAATGACAACGTGTTCCTGTAGCTCAACGGGTAGAGCATTGCGTTAGTAGCGCAAAGGTTGTGGGTTCGATCCAAGGGAACACAAGTACTGATAAAAATGTATACCTTCAATTCACTGTAAGTCTCTTTGGATAAAAGCGTCTGCCAAATAAATAAATGTAACTTAAAATTAACATAACTACAAATATTTTAAAAGCTAATTCAAAATATTAATTAAAAAATGAAACTAAAACTTAAAACCATCTACACATGCACTAAAGCAGCCACTGGCCGGTGATGTGTACTGAGTACAAGTCATTATGTTTGTCTAGTACAAACAACATCGTCTCATTTAGCAATATTTGTTTTCAACAGCAGGACATTCATTTAACAGCTCTTTTTAATTAAAACAAACTGCCTCTTTTATTTAGCTATTTACTCTGGAGAAGATATGATTTTATATGGTTAAAAACGTATTTTTAAGTAATTCATGACATTAAAGGTAGAGTAGTCAATTTCAGAGAGGCTAGCAATAGCAAGCTAGCTTTGAATACATAAACGCTTCCCTTCAGAGAGCTTTCCAAAGTTAGCCTCCTCTAACACATGAATGCATACACAGTTTAACAGGCGAGCATGCCATCCTATCATTTCATTTGGACCGAATGCAATGATTGGACAAACGTTTTATAGTCCTGCACCTTCCACAGGAGAAATATATTCACAAAAATATTTATATTATGTAACTTACTGATTCCTACCAGGATTTGTAGTGAAAGATAACTCCAGCTTTTAAACCAGCATAACTAAAATGTTTCTGAAAAAAATATTGCCTGCCCAACAAATATTATTCATTGTTAGGGAGAAGCCAATGGTAAATGGTTGGGCAAAATGCCTCCAACATTTCCCCCTTCCCATGACACTTCAAGCATGATAAATATTGACCGAAAATGTCCTTCAAAGACAACCGTTAAACAATTAACAGTTAAAACAGCACATAACCTATATAATGTGTGTATTGTTTATGCAGAGCTTTGCAATGGAGATATTAATGCTTGGTTGACATGCTATACAATTAACAATTATGGTTCATTTACAGAAAATAAAAGATGTGTGTATGTTAAAATAAATCAGCCATTATGTCGCCAAACATAAAATCATAAAGAACTGACAAAAACATGGAGGTGGGGGCATTAAACAGTAATATATATTGAATGTATTGAGCTAATAATACACACTGTCTACACTAAATGCCTACAGGGAAAAATTGCCTCCATTTTCTCATTTAAAAAAATAGACTCTGCATTTGAATGCACACGTGTATTAACACAGTGATTTAAACATTCATTTAGATGAAAGATGATTGTTAACATCACAAAAATGAACCTCTGCAACCACAACACAGCCGTATTAGATGAATTAGTATTGTGTTTAGACTGAGATTAAACATGGGGGGTGCAAGGCGACAGGACTATTATGGGATGTCTGGCCCATTAGATAGGGGGAGGGGTGGGGCAGGGGTTGAAGGGGTGGAGGAAAGGAGAGGGGAATATTACACCAAAGACGGTTTGTTTTTGTCTCTTTATGTTAAGGAAATGTGTTTTCTGGTAAAGAGAACAATGCGGTACAAACAGAACTGCATTATGGGTACATGTGTGTATATACATGACGTGTATAAGTGAGTGAGTGTTTCTAAACAGTGGGGCCTTCATAATAAATCAAAAATCTGTGAAAACAAAGCAAATTCAGTATCTGCTGGAACCTGAGAGTGTAAAAAAAACTGTAAAGGTATTTAAACATATTTCAGGAAACAACACTATTTACAAAGACATCTAAACCACAGAACCTCATAGTACTAGAAAAAATGGTATAGATTCAAGAGCATTTGTTGCCAGCCATTAATTATCATTCAAAGGCTGTTATGTCTTAAGAGTTTATTAGTATAGTGATGGTGATATCTGATGGTGTCCATATGTGTCTCTTTCACCCAGTTATAAAGTCACATTAAGAAATAGTAAAGGAGGGGAACAAGCAGAGAGGCTAAAGAAGTATTATGGTATTCATTTTAGCATGCATGGTAATCTGAAACCCCTCCCTTATACCCACCCACCCCAAAACAGACGGACACACACAGAAACACTGATTACCTCTTTCTTTAATATCTCCATGACAACTGCTAGCACAGGAAGAATATTATGGTCTGTGTTTTCTTTTGGCTAAGACATTATTACTGGATATTTGGTGCCTCGGAGTGTGGAGGAGGGGTGCGCCTGAGTGAGTTGTCATGACAACCATCTCTATATTTCTTTGATATGTAATTATGGTATGTGGTGCCTACCACTGCCCATCCCCCAAGAAATTACATATGTATCTATATGTTTATTTGCACGTATATAATGTACATCTGAACAGACCATGTGTGAACTGTAGATATTTCAAGGCACTGCATGCTGGTCAGTGTAACCTTTCATCAGGGGGTCCACAAGAAAATGATAACAGGGTGAAAACAGGTTAACCTATGCTGAAAATAATGGTAAAAAAATACAATACTCACTTTGTTTGAGTCCCACTCAGATATTTGGATGCCAGCCTACAGATGATACAAATATGTTAAAAAGGCCTCAGTTTCAACACATCTCCATAACGTGATGTGAATGTTATGATGAAAATGAAATGTGATGATGAAATGTTATGCTCTTATATAGCTAGGTCACACTGTAGATGAGACTTAAACTTGAGCGGTAAGGTAGGTAAGGTTTAAATGAGGCCTTGAACCTAAAACACCTGCATTTACAGGTTTTGCTGCTAGTTTTGATCTGTTTTTTAGACCCAAAAGCAAAGATGGTGGCATGAGGCTAAGCAGTAGTTAATAGTTGAATGCTAAAATAACTTGCATTACAAACAATGGCTGGAAGTAACTTTCATACGAACAGTCTAAGTTTTGATTATGGATGCCATTTTGAATGCTCATTGATGGCTACTGTACATACAGTCTATATTCGGAATAGTAATAAAGAACTGTAATGGAGTTGCTAATCGACTTTCCCCCCCTTCTCTTCCTTTTTTTTCTGAGTTATGGTTATTGTGGGATGTCAGTGACTATGTCAGTGATTATGGGATGTTAACAGGGGTGGGAGGGGTGGCTGTCTCCATGGTAACAGTTGCTAAGGGCATAGTGGAATGGGGAAGAGAGGGTCTGTCTTTGGTGTGTGTGGGGGGTTATTATGGTCTGTATGTTGCAAGGTAACTATGCGGTGGGGGGAGGGGTGAATGAGTGTATGTATGTGTGAATATGGGGAGGGAGATTATTATGGGATGTCTGGCCCCTGATCTCTTTGTGTCTATGCAAAGAGTGTAAGTGGCAAAAGGAGAAAGTGCGACGTTGTGTGCATCCTACAGCCGAGAAAGGGCAAATTATAATCCACACATATTTTCAAGAGTTATCTTAGTTAGAAACACGGAAAACTACCAGTTGTAGTTCACGGTTAAGGAAAAGGAGGCAAGTCAACGCGGAGACATCTTAGATTGCATTAGCTACACCTCTGTGTATTTGAAAAGTCAACTTCTGTGAGTACATTTTCAACATTGTCATATTGATTCTGCATGTTTTCATAAACCTTTGTGTCTGTGACATCTCCAAATGCCTAATAACCCCAAAGACTTCAAAAGTTTTGGAAACATGGGTTATAAGATGCAGGGATGAATTTAGCCGGTTAATCGAAAGACTCGTTTTTGCAGGTTAGCCTCGCTAGCTTGAGTCTTAGCTGATCACCCACATTACGCCCCATTTGCGTATTAAATAACCAAAACTTATCAAACCTCGTGTTTTTGTGAAGTTTAAAGGCTCATTCACGGCTCACATTGTAAACAATAAGGTATTTATCCATCCATATTTAGACAGATTAGCCAGTTTTCGGCTTACATTGAGCGTATTATCAGCAAGCTACCGTGACTATTAACTTCCGTTTTTATTGTTCTTGTGTTTCAGGGCTCCTCCGGCTTCAGGAAGACTCAGAGGAGGAAAACATCGAAGTTTTCACGACCCAGCTGGTGGGAAAACGACAACATGTCCGGCAGCGAGGACGACAGGGACGATTTTGAACATCGGTCGGTGATGCAAGGTAAGATATTCACGGTAACGGATGCCGGTCCCCCTTAAAACCCCACGTACAGTTCAACGGCACTGTTATTGCTCGTAACTTGTGCATAAAATCCAGATAAATTTCACATTTTCAGGTTTGATGTTGTATTATTGCTGTATCTTTAATATCGGATTGACGCTCTCGGCAGCCCCTTTATGTGACTGACGGCGGCTAACCAGCTAATGACCAACCGGCTAACTTCAGGATGTTTCAACCCATGGAAGACATTTTAAAGCTAAACTTATTGTTTTTACACACAACTCACCGATTAAACACGGATATTTTGCCGTCCTATCCCTCACTTGATGTTTTTTACCTCAGTCGGCGCGTCTGTTGTCATTTTTACGCGGCTAACCGTCGCCCGACACGAGCTGTTTTTCTTTATCACTGCAACCGGAAACGCTTTAAATCAGTCAGTGTGGTACATAACGCTAATGTTACCGGTAAAATACCAGCTACGGTGTCTGTGGTAAAATTGCGGGTGTTTTTGCATCGTTGTTTTACCGGCATCGCTGCCTCGCGGCCTACCGGTATCAGCCGCGTGCGCGTTTGAGTTTGACGCGTGAAGATTTTCGCTGCGCTCCCGCGCCGCTCGTATCGCGGCCTCTCGCGTCACGCCGCGAATCGCCTTTTGCGTATAAAATCGCAGTTTGTCGACATTTAAACGCGATATTTTGTGCACACATCAGTTTGGCTTGTGCACGAATCGGATGTGACGCCAGTTTTTCGGGGAAATGGTTAAAGGGGGGCTTCGCCCAGACTTTCAATGTGCTTTTAAACTACAGCAAAACAGTCCTTGTCTTGCTGTTTTGACATTTCTAATCATTTAAATCAACACCCAGAGTTGCATTTAATCACATTTGGTACCTGGAGAAAATACAGTATGTTGTTTATTATAATGAAAGCGGAGCCATTGGGGTCTATGGGCCATCTATGGATATGGTGGTCCATGAGTAGAAACTTCACTCTTAATACATTTCAGCTCTTTAAAAAGTTTTATAGGATGAATTGTAGTTCCACATGATCTAACAAGAAACAACCAAAGACATTTTCCCCCCTCAGGTTGATAATTTGCAATCTCCTTACACCTTTGTTTATGCATTAAAGAAAGTATAGTGCTCTCAGCTCTGTTTAACACATTTTTCCATGTTCGCCAGAAGCATCAGATTCCAGACATATGGATGTGAGCTTGCAAACACTCTGATCAAAACAAATCTTGATCACTAATTTTTGTGTCATGTAATACAGCTGTAAGAGAGCTGTAGTGCAAAGGTTGTGGGTTCGATCCCAGTGAACATACGTACTAATAAAAATGTATACGTTGAATGCACCATAAGTTTGTAAGTTGCTTTGAATAAAACAAATGCCAAATGAATAAATGTAAATAACATAGAAATGGGAGATGTATAGACCCTCGGATTCATACTCAACCAGCACGGCTCAAACAAAGAACAGGTTTCTAATGACTCATCTATTTCTGCAGCATTATTGAATTAAACCTCTGTTTCATTGACCGCCACTGAAGATTAATGACAGCAGAGGGGCAGCACAATGTCTGTCTAATGCTTCTGTACAGTAAATCGACGGTTATTTGATTGGTTGTGCGTTTGTTGAACAGATGAGGATGATCTGGATGAAGAAATGTCAGAGAATGAAGCTCCAAAGGTGAAAAAGAAGAAGAAAGCCAAAAAAAGTAGCCGTGAGAGCAAAGGTAGCAAAAGGAATCGCTCCCGCAGAGAGGTAATGGCTTTCCCTATATGTATGATGCCTGTAATAACTCAGAATGCTTATGTTAGTTATTACTGTTACGACAGTGTCTTAATAGAAACTGAGCAATTCAGCTGTTGCCACAAATGGAAAAACGTCCTAAAGGCTGTTTATATCAGAGTGAAATGGTTCCATTACAGAATCCCAAATCCACTGTTTTGTTATTGATATCTAAAGCTGTTCCAGAAGGAATCGGTGCATTTGGTTTTTAAACAACCTGTGTTTTTGAGCATGCAAAGTAAAATTATTTTAGACTTTCAGATGAGATTTCTAGATTTACTGACTGGTCATTTGAAATGACAATATACTGGCGCTTAGGCCTTGAGGACTAGATAAATCGAATGGAGGAATGTCTATGTAAACTATATAGATTAGATTATATAGGTGCAAGCTATAAGCCAGTTGAAAAGTTCATGTACGGTAGGTTTGCTCATTACTATTGAACTTTGAGGTGTTTTGGTCGGATTCTCCTGTTCTTCAGGAGATCGGCATTAGTTCTCCGGAGCCGTTAGATGGCCCAGACCTGGATGATGAAGACGAGCGCTCAGAGAGTGAGGGAAGTGACTACACACCCGGCAAGAAAAAGAAGAAAAGAACCAGCACATCAAAGGAGAAGAAGAGAAGCAGTTCTGGTGTTGAGAGAACCTCAGCAGCTTCCAAACGGAGAGAACCGGAGGAAGATGAAGATGAGGATGACGATGATTCGGTGAGGCAGTGTGTCAAATCATGTTACACAGTGTGTTACAGATTGTTTATTTGAAATTGTAAATGTTTTATGTAATTTACAATTAGTGCAAAGCTAGATTTCTTGCCTATAACTAAATGCTAATGTAAACAATGTAAAAAATCTGAAGTGATTTTCTGCCTCATTTGAAGGAACCAAAGAGCTCCTCACAGCTGCTTGATGCCTGGGGTATGGAGGACATCGATCATGTCTTTACCCAGGAAGACTACAGAACTCTGACCAATTATAAGGCCTTCAGCCAGTTTGTCAGGTATAAATATATTTAGCAAATGGTAGATCAAATGTAGGAAAACATTGAGTTGTTTGACTCATTTTAACCATTATCTCTGGTCTACAGACCCCTAATCGCTGCCAAGAATCCCAAAATCGCTGTGTCCAAGATGATGATGGTCCTGGGAGCGAAGTGGCGGGAGTTTAGCACTAACAACCCCCTGCGGGGCTCGGCCGCAGCCACCACAGCCCTGGCGGCTGCTAACGTGGCAGCCGCGGTCGAAGTCTCAGCACCTGCAGAAGTCGCAACCGTTGCGCCTGCAGCACAACTCAGCGCTGATCAGTCCACCCCAGCAGCTCCCATACGCAAAGCTAAGACTAAAGAGGGCAAGGGTGAGTGAAAGGGTTCCAATTTCTGCTCATTTGTTTCAAATGTTGTATTTGTAATGCGGTTGGTGGTGTATTTGTTTGGGTTAGTGTCTTGCTAAATGAATGTAGTAGTCTTCTTGTTTTTGTTCATCTTCACTCTTGAGTGGCTGCTCTATGATAGTGCAGAAGTTTTTGCCCAGTGTTGTTCTGGTTGTTGTTGCATGGAACAGTGCAGCACAAAACAGACAAACTCCTGTGTATTCCAGGTCCAAACGCACGCAAGAAGTCCAAGCCCGCCCCCAAACCTCAGGAGAAGAAGGTGAAGACCAAGAAAGTGGCTCCTCTGAAGATCAAGCTCGGGGGCTTCAACAGCAAGAGAAAGCGCTCATCAGTAATGATCTCTGATTGTTTCTTCTCAAACTCTCCTTGTTTAATGTTTTTCCACACGTTTATTTTCATGGTCTATTTTTAGACGTACATTATTTACAAAGACTGTTTTTTGGTCATTTATAGACTGCCGAACAGAATTAAGACAAAAACCCTGTACATTCTCTAATGTAACATCTCCTTTGTGATGTTTTCTTCATCGTTTTTAGAGTGAAGAGGACGATGTGGACGTGGACAGCGACTTTGACGATGGCAGCATGAACAGCGTGTCCGTGTCGAACGGCTCGAACAGTCGCAGCAGTCGGAGCAGCTCTAAAAAGAAGCCTAAAAAGAAGACGAAAAAGGGTGAGGATCTTCTGCCACTTTATTAGGTCAGCTGTAAGAGTTTAACAGGCCAGGACAACACCCTATGACTCACTCAGTGTTTGTTTCATAATCCTGTTGAGATCAACTTAATAAAGGACCAAAATTTGTACTTAAAATGTGTTTGAGAGAGAACTGGTTTGATTGAACCTGCCCAGCAGAAAGATTTTGCAATTGCTTGCACAGAAATCCAGAAACATTAGATTGTTAATTCTGATCAAAGTCATTTCTAGAGCTAGTGTTAAAGTGTATCTGGATCAGGGGGGCGAGGCCCACAAAGGGGCCTCAACAAACCTTCAAGAGGGCCTCATGATGACTTAAAATAAGACAAAACAAGCATTGAAGTAAAATGACTAAAAAGGAAGATATGTCTTTCTGTTTTGGATTTTGTTTTAACAAACGTTTTAAATCTTTTAATAATAAATCTTTCTAGTTATGTCAAGCTGTACAATTTTCTATTGGGTAGAAAGTGGGCGGGGCTTTGAAAATGGTTGAGATCAACCGTATTAAAGAAATGTGTTGGGTTACACTAAAAGCTCAGATCTGTGGTCGGTTACTACAGGAAGTGCTTTCAGTCTAGCATTGACAGAAATGCACCTACAGTGGAAGTCAACGGGGAAAGTACTCTGATCAGGCTAAACACAGGAAGTCTTTTTCTTTCAGGAGATGACGATGCTGACGGCTACGAAACGGACCACCAGGACTACTGCGAGGTCTGTCAGCAGGGCGGTGAGATCATTCTCTGTGACACCTGTCCACGGGCCTATCACATGGTTTGTCTGGACCCAGATATGGAGAAGGCACCAGAGGGCACTTGGAGCTGCCCACACTGCGTGAGTCACTTCCTGCCGTTAACTAGGGCAGTGATGGTTATAAAAAGCTGTTCTAGTTCTAAGGCTCGTATGGTTTGTTTTATGGCTTGTTATGGCTGAGATTTCTATTGATGTATTTGGCAAAAGCTTTTTTCAAAAGCAACTTGTACTGCATTCAAGCTGAATATTTGATCAGCATGTTTGTTCCCTGGTTTGTTCTGCTAATGCAATTCTCTACCAGTTGAGAGATGTGCTATTAGTTATAACTAGTATAGCTGTTAGTTATATATATTTGACTGGCAGATGATAAAACAGGCATCAGTATGCCATAAAATAAGCCATAGGGAGAGTGGTTGCATATATAAAAACTAATACACATGGGTGTGTATATATCTTGTATATACATGTATATAATAATTACTGTTATGCTGCACCACTATAATCATCATAATGAAAGCTTCTGGTCCTCAGGAGAAGATGGGCATCCAGTGGGAGGCACGCGAGGATGCCTCAGACGGTGAGGAGGATAACGAGGCAGCTGGTGGTGAGGCAGAGGAGGACGACCATCACATGGAGTTCTGCAGAGTGTGTAAAGACGGCGGAGAGCTTCTGTGTTGTGACACCTGCCCCTCGTCCTACCACATCCACTGCCTTAACCCACCCCTGCCCGAGATTCCCAACGGAGAGTGGATCTGCCCCCGATGCACTGTGAGTCAAGAGTTTATAAAGAGACTCAGGGTTCCCACAGTCATGGAAAACCTGCAGATATCAAGTTTGTTAATTTTCCAGGCCTACAGAATTTGCTTTATTTTTTGTGATTAATCTGCTGTTTCGAATGCTGTGGATGTTTTTGTCTCACCATTTTATCTTTCTTTCCTCTCAGTGTCCTGCTATGAAGGGTAAAGTTCAGAAGATTTTGACCTGGCGTTGGACCGAACCTCCTCCCCCGACCCCTGTTCCACGCCCTGCCCATCTTTCGGCAGATGCCCCTGACCCCGCCCCGCTGGCTGGTCGCCCCGAGAGGGAGTTCTTCGTTAAATGGCAGAATATGTCATACTGGCACTGCTCCTGGGTTTCTGAACTGCAGGTAACACCGGACCTCCTCTTGCTCTCATGTTCCACTTTGTCAGTGTTTGAGGTTTAAAGAAAAGCGTTAAGTAAACTGCTACAAACTTGTTGTGCTTCAGGAGCTTTCAAAGGGTGAGGTTCATATTTTTATTAACACTTACTTTGTTAATGCAAATTGACCCAAGAGTATTTATCTTTTGTTTGGCTACTGTAAAATTAGGGCAGCACAATGAAAATGTGATAACTTACACTAAATAATGCAAAATGATAATGCCTAAAGTCTGTAAAAATCAATAAAAATGATATTAAAATATATTTAAAACGGAAAATTATACATGTTTCACAATCTGGAAAAATCATCACTACACCTGAACAGTCATATTTTACTGTTGCCGTGAATAAAAACAAATCTCGCACAGGCTGACTCATCTCAGATCAGTTTACTGTCAGAGTGTCACAGCTTGTTTATCATCTTGCATGCGTCACACAACTTTTTAAAGTATTTATCGTTCAGTTATTGCAAACTATTACGATATGTGTGTTTGCGATATTTCAGTATCTCTTGAAGTCCTATTTAAAAAGTCAGCAGCCACGTGCGTATCGCAACACTGCTTTTTAAACACGGGCTCTCTGGATTTGGAGACCAGGAATATGAGTTTCTCCTGTGAAGTCATGTTGAATCTGAAGTTCTCGTTGTCTTCAGCTGGAGATGCACTGTCAGGTGATGGTCAGAAACTACCAGCGCAAGAACGACATGGATGAGCCGCCGCCTGTGGATTTCGGGGTTGAGGGAGATGAAGACAAGAGCGATAAAAGGAAGATCAAAGACCCCACCTATGCTAAGATGGAGGAGAAGTACTATCGCTTCGGCATCAAGATGGAGTGGATGATGATTCACCGCATTCTGAACCACAGGTGGGAGTCGCCTTGAAGTTAAATCACTTTCAGTTCATTTAATGACTACTATGACTTTAATGCATTTTGTGTTTTGCATTGTGCAGCGTGGATAAAAAGAGTAACTGTCACTACCTCATCAAGTGGAGGGATTTAACGTACGATCAGTCCACGTGGGAGTCGGATGACATGGACATTCCTGAGTTTGATGCCTACAAACTGCAATACTGGAACCATAGGTATATATATACAGCCTGTTTAGAAACATGTATATACAGCCTGTATAAAAACATATATATATCCTGTATAGAAATATATATATACAGCCTGTATAGAAACATATAGACATTTTAAAGACGTTGTTGTTTGTTGAACGTGTAAATAAGTTCATATGGGCACAAGTTCATAAACCTGTGAAAGAACATAAGGAGATGTTCTGATTATACACGCTGCATCTGTTTTTCTTCTCTCAAAGGGAGTTGATGATGGGAGATGAAGGAAAACCAGGAAAGAAAATAAAGGTTAAAGGCAGGATGAGAAAACTAGACCGACCTCCGGAGAACCCTGTTGTGGATGTGAGTCTCCTTCATTGTTTGGTCCTAAACACCTTTGAGGCCATCTTACATTATTTACCTATTAATGAAAATTCTTCCTCCTTTTCTAGCCGACTATAAAGTTTGATCGTCAGCCGGATTATCTGGACACTACAGGAGGAACGCTGCATCCCTACCAGCTGGAGGGACTCAACTGGCTTCGGTTCTCCTGGGCTCAGGGAACTGACACCATCCTGGCAGACGAGATGGGTCTGGGAAAGACCGTGCAGACTGCTGTTTTCCTCTATTCACTGTATAAAGAGGTGCGCAGATGTTTTATGATAAAATAAAAAAAACCTTTTGTTTAATGTATGGGATGGTTGAAAACTGGTGGACAGTTGAGAGGTGATCAATGGATGGATGATGGGAAATAAAGAAGGATAGATGGATGGAAAAGAGATTGATTTATGGAAGGAGAGATGGATAGTTTCTGTACAGTTTAAAAATTGCGGTGTGTTGTTTCTCCAGGGTCACTCCAAGGGTCCGTTCCTGGTGAGTGCCCCTCTCTCCACCATCATTAACTGGGAGCGAGAGTTTGAGATGTGGGCCCCTGACATGTACGTGGTCACGTACGTTGGTGACAAAGATAGCAGGGCTGTCATCCGAGAGAACGAGTTCTCCTTCGAGAACAATGCCATCCGTGGTGGAAAGAAACCCTCCAAGATGAAGGTCAGTAAAATGGACCGTGCACCATTTCTTGAAGAATTTGAAACTCTTGACCGATTCTTAATGGTTCACTTCTCCTCATTCCTGCAGAAAGAAGCTTCAGTGAAGTTCCATGTTCTTCTGACCTCCTACGAGTTGATCACTATAGATACGGCCGTTCTGGGCTCCATCGACTGGGCGTGTTTGGTTGTAGACGAGGCCCACAGACTGAAGAACAACCAATCAAAGGTAAGACCCAATAATAAGTACATGGTGTTCTGTTAAAGTGCTGTGCTTTAAAAAGAACTTTTGCCTTCTGAGAAACGCAAAAGATATTTGAAGTACGTTGGTAACCAAACAACAGTGGCATCCAATGACCCATTGAATAGACACAAAACCACTGAGACACGAATAAATGATTTTTTTCAAAGTTTCATTTTGAATGCAAACTTTTGGGTGACTTTCCCTTTAAATCTAAGATGCTGGTATCTAGAAGGTTTCTGGTTCGATCCCAGCCAAATAACTATTTTTACGTTTGTTGACAGTTCTTCAGAGTGCTGAACAACTATCCACTCCAGCACAAGTTGTTGTTGACCGGAACTCCACTACAAAACAACCTGGAAGAGCTTTTCCATCTGCTCAACTTCCTCACGCCAGAGAGATTCAGGTGTGTTTTATGTAAAATGTTTGCCTCTCTATCGCCATCTGTGTTTGAAACATGAAATTGCAAGTTGCAATCTGTTGTATACTTTTTTTTTTTTACTTATTTTTATTCATTTCTAACCAAAATGTTTTAACTGAAGATGATACAGGAGCTTGTAGTAAAGTGTATTGTGACCAAAATCACCTGGTTATGTTGTTCATAAGCTGGTCGGTTTAAACGGTCACCACCTTCTTTCCGCTCTTCAGTAATCTTGAGGGTTTCCTGGAAGAGTTTGCCGATATCGCCAAAGAGGACCAGATCAAGAAGCTTCATGACATGCTGGGACCACACATGCTCAGAAGACTCAAAGCTGATGTGTTCAAACACATGCCCTCCAAAACAGAGCTGATCGTC
>JAZGTK010004507.1:0-24377 GCA_036877625.1 Ambastaia sidthimunki | reverse complement strand
TCATACGTCCAGATGCAGAACTTTGTAAGCGTTCATGTTTTAGGGGAGGCGTGGCTTTAAGGAATGCTCTGGAGGGAGGGTTAGCTCTTATGCTTTCAAAGCTAGCTTGCTATTTGCTAGCCTGTAGCCTCTTTGAAATTTAATAACACCAGCACTATCAGACACCCGAAGCAGATTTTGTTTTTGTTTCTGTACCTTGTGCTTTCGGAGCACAGATGAATGATTCATTATCCTCTCTGTGTCAGCTCCATCCCGAGGGACCACCACTGTCCCAAAATCCCCCACAATCACCTCCATCTGCAACAGTGTTTACATTCAATTTGGGTAATCAGATCATTGAAGCACATCACTGAATTTGTATTACACTAACAAAGTTTTGTATGCATATATAATATACAGTTAGTGGCTGAAAGTTGACTTGAAATCTAATCTGATACTATTTACATATTTCTAAATACATATAAATGGTCTTTTTGTGTATAAGTAATCAGTAGATATTATTTCAAGGAAAGACAAATGTTTGTCGTCGTCTTATAATGTCATTAAGATCTCTCATTTTCTTCTCTCATTTTCTGTCCCCTCCATTCACCCGTCATAAGGAAATCAGTTTCCATTATACAGTCAATATGCAGGTGATAAAGGTCTCATCCTATATTTTCTGTAGCTTTTTTGTTTTACAAAATATCTGAAATTTACCATATTTCAAAGTTTTTATGTCTATCATATTATATTATACATTATTCATTAAAAAATGTCAAATATCTTACATCACTTTCATTCCACAAGCCAGGAATGCTGAAAGATTCCAGGAGATCACTGCCACACAGGAGCAGGATACGCAGCTCTGAGCAAATCACAGTTACACATCACACTATCACAAAAGACAGTAATGAGAAGATTTTCTGTAGCTGTGGGGGTAAACACAACAGCTGTGATAATTAAATAAAATGGCACATTTTTCCTATAGTGGGGAAAACCTAGGCACTACACAGCCTTCTAAAAACACTTCACAGTAAGAATATTTTTATTTTCTTGTCTCTCTGACAACTGTCAGTCTTTTTATTTGATGTTATTTTTATATTACTGAGGAGGAACGCAGAGGCAAGTTTTCTCTCTCCCTGGGCAAACTCAGTCTCTCTGATGATTACTCAAAGTGACAAGCAAGGGCTGATTTAAAAACCAAAAACCAAGGCAAGGAAAATCAAATTTTCTCACCAATTTCCTCGTAGCGCATTGCGGTGCCAAGGTTGGCATTTTCATCTGTTTGGGGGAAAAAAAGACTTCAGAGGTCACATGGATGATTGATTTATCGGAAGTCGCCACAGTCATTTTCAAATGATGCACATCCTGTGAGATGTGTTTGAATAATTCCAAATAATTATGGGATGTTCGTGTTTTCTGCCACAAGGCTGTGATGTCACTGAATGTGCTCTTTTCTTTACACTTTGATGTGGCACAAATTGAAATGAGTTGAACAGGTCACATACTTTTTAAAGCTGTCAATTTAAGGTGATTATTTATTAAAACAAATGGATTAAACCGCAATTAATCAAACCTGCCCCATATGTAAATTCTGTAATGAGGAATTTATGTATCATGTATCCAGGATTATATCCAAAACTTACCAACAAAGGTAAAACGTTCCATGTGTGGGCGAACACAGCAAATTTTACCCAGACTCTCACTCATCTTGCCCCACAGCTTAACTGCAAAAAGAGACACATCATAAAATGTGTGTTCTTCAAAACAATCTTCATTAAATAAACATTTATAGGGTCACTTACTAGCCACAGATTTGTTAACTGTGTTTTGATAAATAGGAGACGTCCCATTTTGTGGCTGACCAATCACAGGGGTTGTGGAGGGCGTGTTCACATTGGACAGAATGCATCCTGTCACTCTCTGCAGAGGAACAGCCCAGTTCATTACATCACCAACGTTTAAACGATATGCTAGCACCATGTATACAGGTAGGTAGCATTCTTGGCTAGTCTGGACCAAGTTTAGGACTAACCTTCATTAAGTCTCGGTGATGCTCCAGAACACTACAGGTGGTCTGCCAGGTGTCCTGATAGCACTCCCAAGGATCCACTCTGCACAAAATCATCAATCAATCATAAAGTTATGTCCACTCTACAATAAATTACCATCACAAATATAACCCAAGGATGCTGTGTTACACAATTCCAAAAGCTATAAAGCATTCTTATGAGGGTGTCACCTAGTTATATTCAGATTGATTGACAGTTACCTGATCCAATCAGAAGACTGAACTGCCAACTGACACATGGTCAGACGATGTCTGCTGGAGACAAGGCCCTAAAAGAGCACATAAGGAAAGCGAAACAAGAAAAAGTGACTCCTCTGTAACTCAAGTAACTACATTTCTGAACTTCATTCATATATTTGCTCTAATCTGCTTGGGCAAATCAGAGACAGTATGAAAATGTTAAGGGAAATCTTTGATCAACACAAAAGGAATTCTTGGAGATGATGAGGATTCAAAACACACACTCCAAATTCTTTTCTATTACTCAGATCGGGCATCTCCCAGTTCAAAGGATTTAAGTCGGAATGACTGAATCCTGCTTTCAAAAGCATTTATTATTCATGTATTTTGTTGTTAAGAGTGAAGAAAACTAGGACAAACTTCTCATTAATTCTAGTTGTAGTTAAGAGTTTGCCTGGTATTATTAGAGCTGGTTTATATGATTCAAAAGACAGCACTAAACAGAAAAAAACTCTAGTTGGCATTACACATATACAGTATAACGTTTAACAGTATATATAGTTTAACAGTGCCTCCTAAACAACACAAACAGTCTTACCGGTTTGCCATAGGAGTCGTGTACAGGTGAGATTATACCTCCGATCACAATGAATCGTCCAGTCTTGTGTAGATACTCTCTGGCTTTTTCTGCAAACCAGACATGATTCTGTGATGGGCATCATTGTTCTTTTGTAACACAACAAGTCAAGACTCTGTGAGGCATATGATCTACTCTATGAAAGTAAAACAAGGCCCCTTATTTGCCACAGAAGTGAAAACAAAAGCAGCACAATCTTTTCTTTCTGCTCCTCTGTTTTAAGTTCACGGATAACGGAGATCTGATTTCTCTGGTGGGCCAAACACAATGCCTTATTATGTGGCTCCCATAATGCATCTGTTTTAGCTTTGTAATGTATCCTCAAACCCCCACCCCCATCCACATATTGACAAAAACCAGTGGCAGAAACAAGCTCTCCTTGTGGGGAATGACAAAGACGTGTAGAAGGATGAATAATCTGAACAAGTCTCCTAAGGAAATAATTCCTTTAGTGCAATGAAGAAACTTCAAAGGAAAGAAAAATTAGGCCACATCGGAAAGCTGAGCCTGCAGTGAAAGAAGCCAACACGCTCATTACTCAATGAATTAAATGCATTTTCTTCATTAAGCATTTTAAGTATTTTAATTGGTTACTGACTCTTGTTAAAAGCACAGCAAAGCCCGGAACTGTCGTTTACGGACAGAAACACTGCTTAGAATGAACCACAAGCCCAGTCTTATTTTTGTACCTCAATATATGCAAAGGCATGCAGTAGAAAAGGAGGGCTTCAAAATTAGGTCACGGACACATAGAAGCTGTGAGCTTTAGGGGGAAGAACAGCAGAAGTGTATTGATCTAACTGTGGTGGTACTCCTCATGTTGCTCAGGCTCAGTGCAATAATACAGCTGATTGGATTAAGGAAAGCACAAAGCTCATAAGGTTCTTTCCTATTACGTTTATTGGCATATTGCAATAGTGGAGATAGACTACCAATGGGTGAAATCTCTCCCTCACTCTTGTGTCTCTTCCCCCCTGAAATGCACTCTCAGTCTGAGCTGAGCTTTAAGCCCTGTTGAGACCCCAGTGCTATGTACAAAGATTCTAATTCTGAATAATTTTATAATTACTTTTAATGTGATATTTCTATTATTAATTTGCATGTGATTTTTAATAGGTTCCGATGATCTCTTCCCCTAATCAAAGCCCCACGGGCAAACATTTTTTGGACAAGTTTTTGGTACAGTAACTGGTACAGTAACTCTACTAATATATATATACTAGTATATATTCTGAATGTTTTATGTGCTTAACTTGAGTGGTTCCATCAGAAACACACTGTAGAGAAATACAAAAGATAATCATTGAAGTGTTAAGTATCATATATTTTTAATTGAGTAAATTAGATTTTAAACAGTTTTCATAAGATTATATAAAGTCATCAACCTGATGTTTTCTGATCAAGTTAAGGAGCATACAGTCTCTCCTACTGTATACCTCAAGCATGCCAAATCAAAAAGTTTGTTTATCAGATTGTATAAGAAGAATCAATTGTATAGGAGGAGTATCATGTGACCAAACATCATACCAGACTTAAAAAATAAGCAACCTGAAACACAACCGCATGGTTTCATCATAATTTCAGCATATGCATTTCAGCCTCATTTACTTTTTAATTCTGAGTTAAATATTAAATATCCTACAAAAAAATGCATAAGGTCATTAATAAAACTACTTTCATTTCCTGAATGTCCCGAATGACGCATGGAAGTCAGTCTTTAACCCTCCAAAAGGGGAATATCTGAGTATTACTCGTTAACGTCATCTAGACAGTTAAATGTAGATGGTTATATTATGGTCTTGACTATAGAAAAATACGCAACCGGCATGTGAAATATCTTACCAGTAATGAACAATTAACATTTAAAGACTGAAACATATAAGCTATTATTTACGTCTGCAAAAATTGCGGATGAATCTATCTGATCTTTACTAAACCTACGTTTTAACCACGAGGTTTTGATCATTGTAGACACTGAGGCCGTCGCCCATTTCAGCACCTCGCCCTGGACAGCGGTCAGCAATGATAATGCATTACCAATTATTCAATTTCAACCATTACGTCTGAAATCACCACGACCGCCCTATATAACTTTACATACAACATACAGCGTCATTTAAAAAGACTTCATACGCAGCGAGCATCCGCACCTTTCGTAACACTTACCGAACATATGAATGTGTCCCTTCGTGATGGGGTTGAAACTTCCACAAGAAAGCAAAATAACATGCGTTTTAGTGGTCTCCGTCATTGTCGTTTCGACGATCTGTCGGTTTTTACATATGTCACGGATGTTAAGGCCTTTTGTTTTGTTGTGAGACCGCAGTAAAAGGCGAGGTTCATTAGGCTGCGGCAGGCTGAGCGTCACTGGTCTGTTCTTGCGCAGTTAAAGGAACATGCGCGTCGTGGGAAACAGCTCCCGATGACTTACCATCTTAAAACGTGCCATCTGCGTTTTGCCACATTACCAACGTTTATAAAACGTTTTTATGTGCTAAACACAAATAAAGATGCCTTATCATTATTACTGGGGATTATAAATCGCATTCAAAAGAACTGTGATATACGCCTGGGTGAAATCTGAGTTTATGTCTTAATAAGTTAAAGTAGACAAGATTGTGCCATGTAATCTTTTCACAGAGATATGAAATTGTAATAACTTGTTTCAGCATTCCTTTATTGGCATCATATTTGATTTTATTTGATTCGTTATTTCAGCAAAACACACACATAGGTAAATATTAATAAATGTAATCCATATTGTTTATTAAACAAAAAATACATCCAAATTTTGCATTCATTTCCAAACAAGTTAATTTTTTTAAATGATAAACTTGTTTTAGACATCTAATCAAATTAAGTGCAACAACGAAATTAAACATAACATAATTAACATATTAATTATTAGATGTTTTTAACAGCAACAAAAGTTCCCTTTTATGACTGTATGATACAGCCATCATCTCACACAGATATGTGTGTGTGTGTGTGTGTGTGTGTGTGTGTGTGTGTGTGTGGTACAACACTAAAAATACATTAAATATCTTGAGCTATATCTGCATGTGCAGACAAGAAGCCTCATTATCACTGGTTGCCTCTGTCTCAGGCAGACCTACAGCTATATCAGAAAGTGTGAGTCATGGATCAATCTGACGAAAGCCCCACTGGATTTGTTGTTCCCAGGCCATCACCTTTTCATAGCAATCAAAGCCAGTCATTAGCAGATACTATCCAAGAAATTATGCAGATTTAATTATAACAAGTCCAGATTCTGAACACAGCTGTTGGGTTAATTACTTCTGCACATGGATTAATTGTTTCTGCTTGTATTATTATGATATGAAAGGCACTTTTAAAACCAACTGCTAAATGAGTAATGTAAATGCAATGAATCTCAGACTTCAAATATATAAACACTGCAAAAATTAATATAATGTGCACATGATTTGCTTTAGTTGTGTTTAGACTTAGTTGTGTTCCATTTGGTCTCTTTAAAAGAAACCGATTTAACATTTTACTCACATTTTTGGCATTGCATCAGTGCTGTGTTTATCTGAACACAGTCCTTGATGACAGGCATTTGAATTTGAAACAGTGCAGTGACTCATCAGGAGCAAAACAAGTCTTCTGATGCCCTCAAACATGATTATTTATTTCAAATGAGGAAAACATCGTTCAGCTTAACAAATCATTTTTTCTGAGAAGCAGTATTTTTGTTTGTTTGTTAATTGTGAGCAAGAACAATCATTTGGGATTTGCAGTCTTTATGACAGAGTTTCATCATTTCATTATCACATAACTACACTTTACAAGTTTATCTTACTATCTTAAGTCCATACCTTGCATTTGTAAATTTCATTTAACTCTTAATCATTCCAACCTCCCCCTTACCTGATATTCACAGATAGCATGTCTTTAACACATTTTTTTTTAAAACGGAGACTACCACTTAGTCTAACATACAATGAATGTTTGAACTCAGCAGATATGGGATAATAATTAACATATTTGTTAATAATTTTTCGTTTAATACAGTAGTTTTAGTTACACTCCTGTGATATACCAGCAAACATCTGTAAAAGAGGTTAAATCAGGCCATGTGTGCATAAACCCTCACTTTGAAAGGTTGGCCTTAGGTTAGATCTGTTACAATGCGCAGTCTCGATCTGGAAAAACAACATATAAAATGTAATTACTGTAAGTGAGCGAGGAGGCGGGGCCCTGTGACGTAGGTCGGCGCGCTCCTCTGTGTACGTCTGGATCGTTTTCTACCAATGACGGAGTGATGGACAATATGGCGCCGGGAGTAGATTTAGCTTGTGAACCTGTCGTTGTCTAAAAGACCGGCGATCCGACAGGATGAACCTCTGCGCCCAGTACTTACGGTCAGTAAAAAGCGGAGATTATAATTTTTTAATTGGCGAATGAGTCCGTGGTTTCATGCTTCGAGGTCAAAGCTAGTTTATCGGAATGTTGCTCGGCTAGCATTGGCTGTCAGTGCTAGACGCCAGGCTAGTTAGCATGATAGCATTGAGAGGAGACACGACATTGATTACAAACAGAAGGAGGTGACATCTCGCATTACTATTGACATTAATGATCGATAGAAGTGCGTTTAAGTAAATCGGGTTGTTTAATGAAATGTAAGGGGAATATTCGTATGTATACCATCTGTTTTGAACGGGTATGCTAGGTGTTGTGCTACGTTAGCCCGCGTTAGCTACAAACATACCAGTGGATGGAAGTCAGAAAACAATCCAGTCACACATGCTCGCTGTTAAACTGACCACATCGTTCATATAAGACCCCGACTGATTATTTTTTATCGTCTTGAAAGGTTTTGCCTGAAAATACACCTTTATATTTTCCAGTGTAAACAAATGTTGCGTAGCTGCTGTAGTTAGGTTTCCATTTTCCTTTCATTTCAGGTTGAATAATTGATTCAGTGATGAGCGAGTGGCGCGAGGCGACAGTGAACTGATATATGTATTGATTTAATATATTTGTGAAGGCAATCTGTGTTGTTGTATTTGTATTTTTTCTTTGCATCTTACGGGCAAACATTAACACATTCGTCTTGGACATAATTCAGCGTTTTTAGTTCAGAATTAATGTTTATTCCTTAAGTGATCTTCCTGGACAAAAGCGAGTCGTGCGGTCAGTAAGGCGATGTTTATGTAGCTGATTGTGGGTCGGTAACCTTGAGTTTGAAATCAAAACAATGTGAGAGAGTTTGTATGTGAAAGGACGTCTATTACACTGTAAACATAATAATAACGAATCCATAAATAAATTGAGCTTTTTATCAA
Organism: Ambastaia sidthimunki; assembly: GCA_036877625.1. Lineage (NCBI taxonomy): Eukaryota > Metazoa > Chordata > Actinopteri > Cypriniformes > Botiidae > Ambastaia > Ambastaia sidthimunki. The sequence continues at coordinate 16,201 of JAZGTK010004507.1, read as the reverse complement.
ATGGTTTTCATTTCGGCTTGTTTTAAAGTGGAAAGACTTCACAATGTGTTGTGAAGGAAGGATGGTGCTGTGATGAGACACATTGCACATTTTCACGTCTCCATAGTGATAGTGAGCAGAGACTGTGGATGGTGCATCATTTTGTGTTGTACTTGGTGAAAGAAAAACATATAAGCTGAAACCTGTTGTCTTTTTATTATTTTCGGTGTGATCTATTATGTCAGTTAAAGCAGAGTCTTTTTACATGATTTACATTAACAATACAGTACATTGACTTGCTTATATCTTCACCCTGATCCAAACATGTGGTTTCTTGAATAGTCAAAGTAAATTGCCAGGTGTTTAGGTGGATTCTGCTCTATTTGATCCTATATCTGCAAGTATCATACAATAATCTGATTTCATTATTTTTTTTAAGAAAATTAAGATGTGGTAAAGTGTGGTTTTCCAAGTATCGAGTATATCAATACTCAAAATATTGCAAGCAGGTTGTTCATGCTGGTTATTTCTAGCTTAATATCATTCTGTTATTTCCATTTGTTATAATTAGCTTTTGTTGACAACAGTAAGCACAGCTGTTCACCATATTCTGCAGTTGTATTATGTTTGCAATTCACAGAATTGAAGCTCATGTTGTCCAGTGAAAGTCCAGCTAAATTTTGGTTTGCACAAACAAATGCACGCAGCTGGTATCTTAAGCTTTGACACCCACAGTCAGTGACATGTTCACACCTGTTTGCATCTTGTGCTGCAGCTGGCTGAATAGTTACAATGATAGTTTACCAATGATATATAATATACAGTTCATGTAGATTATTAGTAATTCCATCTGTATTTTTGCTGACACCATATGGGTTTGTGATCCTAGGGTTGAGATCTTTGTCTATTTGCTTGATCTGTGTGCTGTATTTGCTTAGGGGTCCCAAACCACAAATTAAAACTGGGTCCAAAATGACCCTGAGTTTCTGAATATATAAGAACTGAGACCCTGTACTGCAATAGTGCTGTGCTTACACTCAAGATCAGAAGTTTAGAGAACTTTGTTCATCGTTCCTCCATCCCTGTGATGAGTGAGTGAGTGAATTTCATCACAATGAGGTGGAAAGTTGCTTTGCACAACCTTCATTCAGTGGTGAAACAAACTTTCAGGCTTCACTCATCAGACAATCACAACCTTCACGAAACAGATGAAGATTCATCTCAACATCTTACCTAAATCAGAACGCACTTCCAGTAAACCAATTGTATTAATACATTGAAAAATCTTTTGGCTGTATTACTTCTGTGGCTTCTGCTCTTCTTAAACATGCTATAATAGGTAGGATGAGTATCAGCGAGTCTTGTGTGATAAATTGCTGATGATTTTCCTCATCTGCAGTCGCTTTGGGTAAAAGCGTCTGCGGGATGATTAAATGTGAATGCAAATGATCTTCTCATTTGCTGTGCACTAATTTTAACCTATACATTTCTCTTCCTGAGCAGACAGGCAGAGGCCCTGAAGGCTGACATGACAGGTATGTTTATCTCTCGTTTAGATGGTTAAGACTATTGTCATTACCAGCTTTAAACAATTGATGTCTTAGCATTTAATAACCACGCTAATCAAAAATTGCTTTTATTATCAAAATTATTAATGTGATTCATAAGCTTGCTTGGAGTCTAGTGCTATGTTTCATATTTGTCATCCTATCCCTGTCACTCTGGTAACCATGGCATTAAAAGCGGTTACTAAGACGGATCTTTCTCCAAAGGAACTGAAAGGCTCTGTTAGACGCAGTCACGTACTAGAGTGAGATTGCAGATTTTGTCGTTTAACATGTTCCACCACATGTGTCGTTCAGATTCTAAGCTCGGTGCAGCCGAGGTCTGGACATCACGACAGGCTCTTCAGGACTTATACCAGAAGATGCTGGTTACAGACCTGGAGTACGCGCTGGACAAGAAAGTGGAGCAAGACCTGTAAGAATTCTAATGCACATTGATTCATATACATTTTACGTAGCATTTGCCCTTGCAAAGCAGTTAATTTAATGCATATATATGTGTACGTGTGTGTATATATGTGTGCCATAATCTCCGATGATTTGTGTGTGTTGTCATGTTGTTTTCCAATGTTTTCTGTTTTCAGCTGGAACCATGCTTTCAAGAATCAAATAACAACACTACAGAGTCAAGCTAAGAACAGGGCCAACCCCAATCGAAGTGAAGTGCAGGCCAATCTCTCTCTGTTTCTTGAGGCAGCTAGTGGATTCTACACACAAGTAAGTTCTGTTAGTGTTCAGTGCAGATTGTGGACAAAAGATCAGGACAGGCCCTATGTCACATGACCAAAAGTTCCAGCTGGTAACGATCTCTTCCTGGTTGTTTTCAGCTATTGCAGGAGCTGTGCACGGTGTTTAATGTGGACCTGCCTTGCCGTGTGAAATCATCACAGCTTGGCATCATCAGCAATAAACAAAGCAACACCAGCGCCATTGTGAAGCCCCAGCCCAGCTCCTGCTCCTACATCTGCCAACACTGTCTCGTCCATCTTGGAGATATTGGTGAGAACGATTTTTGTAGCTATTTTGCACTACAAAATTTTATGCACTGCAGGATTTTATCGGTTATGGTTCATTTGTAATTTTATGCAATCCACAGCGCGTTATCGCAACCAAACCAGCCAAGCTGAGTCGTACTACAGACATGCAGCTCAACTTGTCCCCTCAAATGGTTGGTATCTATTTGTGCATGTGATCACTCTTTCTCAGACTCACTACTTGCATTTAAATAAAAATCACATGTTTGTTAATCTCTACTTTCAGGACAACCTTACAATCAGCTGGCCATCCTGGCCTCCTCTAAAGGAGACCATCTCACAACAATCTTCTACTACTGCAGGAGCATTGCTGTCAAATTTCCTTTTCCTGCTGCCTCCACCAACTTACAGAAAGCTCTTTCCAAGGCTCTTGAGAGGTCAGATGATATTTCTACTGATCCTGCATATATATAACTTAATACATTTAGTACATAGACTTACAGCTTTAAAACCACCTTATACAGGGATGTTTTTTTCTTGCATTGCAGTATTGGTCCAATTTAAAATGAGTTTAAACTTAGTCCAATGATTTTTGGATGTAAACTAGTGCTTAATACTAATGTCTCTCTTAATTTACAGCCGCGATGAGGTCAAAACAAAATGGAGTGTGTCTGATTTTATTAAGGCTTTCATCAAGTTCCACGGCCATGTTTATCTCAGTAAGAGCCTGGACAAGCTCAACACCCTGAGAGAGAAGCTAGAAGAACAATTCCAGGTAGAGCCAAAAACACCAGCTGTAGAAGATCATTTTTCCAATAGAGTTCACTGAAATTTTAACCTGACAGATCATCCTTCCATTAGTTCTTTAAATGTACATGCTTTGATGTTCCTCCTAATGAATTGCTCCACAGAGACTGATTCTCCAGAAAGCCTTCAGCTCCCAGCAGCTGGTCCACATCACAGTGATAAACCTGTTTGAACTCCACCATCTTCGGGACTTCAGCAGTGAGGTGGATGAGCACAGCTACAGCTCGGATGAGCAGATCAGCTGGATCCAGCTCCTCGGCCTCTTTAGTACGCCCTGCTCTGTTACCAATATCTTGGCGGTGGTTTGAGAATACATTAAAGAAATAACATTAAAGAAATTGCTGTATTAGAAGTGAAAATTAGACCATTCAATTGGAATGCTCACCAGTGGGAGTTTGGTACAGTGCAGTAATGTCATTGTTTCTTGCTCTAGTGTCTTTCCTGGGAGTAATGTTGAGCCGAGCTTTACTTAATAAGAACCGAGAGGAGATTATGGGGGAGTGTCCACTTCCTGCCATCAAAGTGTCACTGGATTGGCTGAGGCTTCGACCCAATGTGTTTAATGAAAGTGCTGTGGACAAGCGACAATAGTAAGAGACTTAATGATTTTTTGCCCTTCATGAATTTGCAACGTGATATGCCAAAACAGGCTAGGTTTCAAAACTGTGGGTTTTATAAAAATGTTGAGTTTGTGATTGTGTGTTTGTGTTTGGTCTGGAAATGTTTTTAAAAATCAGCCAGAAAGTTACCACAATACCAACATTTCTGTAGCTAAGTATACCATTGAAATTTCATTATTCCTAATGCCAGATTTGATACCTCAACAATTAGCACTCTATTGAACACTTAGTTCAAAAGGTTCAGTATTAATATAAACATTAACAATTAATTACAATGGCATTGTAGCCTAATCTTTCAATATAGTTTCTTAGTATCTGTTTGATATGGAAGGTCTGGTACCACCAGAATTCATATACAGCCCCAGCAGTTTCCAGACAGGAGAAACTCATCAATACCCATTAAGATCTCTGGTATACTGATCCTTACAGTCTCAAAAAAATCCAAACCTGTATCTGTAAAAGCACTCAGCACTTTTCCATTCTGTTTAATTGTTCATGTTGATACTTCAAAACTGCCTGAGTGGATTCTGAGGTATTATTAAATACTGTTAACATGACACGTTACATCCTTAACAAATGACGCATCTTTGGCATCTCGCAGCATCTGGCCATGGCTGGTGTCCATTTTGAACAGCTTTCAGCCCAAGGAGGAGGATGTGTCAAACGCATCAGGTAATGAGCCACATTACATTTGCTTACATTTGAAATATCTTCTGCTGTAATCACTCAAGTCATCACAGTGCTGGTGATTTGTTGGGTTTTTAATGTCATGGTTATTTTTCAGTGATTCCGCTGCCTGAGGAGTTTGAGCTGCAGGGTTTTCTGGCTCTTCGGCCTGCCCTACGGTAACCCTTCATGCTCAATCACTGCTCCTTTCCTGCTAGTATTTTACTTTGGCTTTCAGCAACTGCGTTTGATGTATTAAGGCTGTTTTTCGTTGATGTTTCAGGATGCTGGACTTCTCTAAAGGGCATCAGGGTATCGTGGTTGGCAAAGAGAGTCTGTTAGTTCACGCCCGGCACCAGAGACTCGTCAGCCTGGGCAAGTGGGTGGCTGACAACCAGCCCCAGTAAGTCTTTGTTTCTCTTTCAGTTCTGTTTATTCACAGATTCTTTCATCTTTCTTTCAGTTTCTGAATTTCAATGGAGGTTCCTGAAGTCTGTTAGTATCAGAAGTGGAATTTACCTTGGTGTTATTTGCAACAATAGACAGTTACAATAGACACATGTGATTGCAATATACATATTGTTTTGTCAATTACCATGTATACAGTAGAGAAGGTATTACTGATGAGGAATAAATGACTACATAACAGCATTTCTGTGGTTCTGTAGCTCAATTGCTAGAGCATTGCTTAAAAATAGAAAATGTATGTCTTGAAAGCCATTTAATCTCTTCCATTGTAACTACAAGAGTTATTCGATTTTGCCAACAGGTTGATCCAGTGTCGCATCAATGATGGCCTTGTACTCTTCATCACTGATATCCCAGAGATGGTTGTGGAGGAACCTCAGGAGAAAGACACACCTGTCCTCCAAGAATCATCTAATGGTGAGCAGACCCCCAATGACAGCACCCAGGGCCTGAAGTCGGTCCTGTCGGCTGGGAAGAACCAGAACAGTGGACTGGATGGGAGCGAAAGACCTGTGGTCACCTTCAAAGAGAACATCAAACCACGAGAGCAGAGCAGAGAACAGACCAGGAACCAGCACCAGAGAGAGGCAGGGAAGGACAGAGCTGGTTTTAATAAAGGCAATGGAATACAAGGGAAGAACGAGCAGAAGAAAGAGGGCAAGAGGAAGAGCGAGGTGAAGAAGAACAGTCACGATAAAACAGCAGATGCTGGGAAACAGGTGAGATGAGTTCAAGAAGGAAATTTGACCTCATTTCTCTGTAGAGATAGTGTGTGATTAATCTCTGCTGTTTTTTTGCATGAAGGTGAAGACTCAGACTGAGATGAGGAAGACTCCAGTGTCTGAAGCGAGGAAGACTCCAGTCACACAGACTCAGACCACATGCTCTTCTCAGTTTATTCCCATCCACCACCCAGGAGCTTTTCCGCCTTTGCCAAGCAGACCAGGTTCAGACACACACTAAGAGTTCTATACCATAACTAAATACATCAGGACTTTGATTACTGTTCTGCCAACTTGTTTTTTTGTTTGTTTACTTTCCTTCAGGTTTTGCTCCACCTGCTTATGTGATTCCACCTCCTGTGGCGTTCTCCATGAGCCCTGGCTTCACCTTCCCCACAGGCGTGTCTGTTCCTGCCCCCTTTCTCCAGACCGCCTCCCACCCTCAGTCGGCCAATCAGGTGCAGACAGGGAAGCCCTCACACATTCCCTACAGTCAACAGAGGCCTTCAGGCCCAGGAGCACTAAACCAAGGTCCTCCTCAGTCTCAGCAGACGCAGCCTCCCCCTCCACAGCCATCCCAGCAGGCATTGCAGCAGTCTGTTCAGCTGCAAGTGCAGCAGCAACAACAACAGCAGTCACCCACCAAGCAGAGCTCTCAGCTCGGCAAGAGTCCACCGCATCATCACAGCATGCAGCAGGTAATGCGATGTTTTGTTTATTTACCTGATCTTGCGATGCTGAGGTTCAATACGCGCTCTGTGGTTTCCTTGATGAGATCTGATTACCATGGTGACTGCTTGAAGGCTGAATGCTGATATTTTGCTCAGTCTCTCTCTTTCTGTTTCTTTATCGTTTGTCTATGCAGCCTTACATGCAGGTGCCTGAACAGGCTGGTCAAATGTGGAGCCAGCACCAAAATCAGCCCACCATGCAGAAGATGCCCATGCAGATGCCAGTCAAACAGCCTTTCTTCATGCCTACCCAGGACCCCATGAAGCTCTTCGAACATCCCATGAGCATGCAGCCCCCTCAACCCAGCATGGACAAGAAGATGAAGTTTCCTGAAGTCAAAGTGCAGGATTTCTACTGGGAGCCTTCATACCACATGGGAGGAGAAGGCAGGGGTGGAATGGGGGACAGGATGGGCAAACGTCAGCCTGGAGTCTTCTGCCCTGACCAGGAGAACCTGCCCAGAGGCCCTTCATATGAAGTTAGCATTTTACCCTTCTCTATTTAAAAATCAGATGAGTCTCAGACTGTAGCCCTTGTAATCTGTTAAGACTCAATGATCATCATGGTTTTGGGTTTCCAGCACAAGCTGTAGATCATTTACAGACTCCTTCGATTTTATTGAAACTCGATCTCTGCGTCGTGATCTCGCTGAGATGTGCATGCTTTCTAATTGTTCATCTTTTCTTTTCTCATGCTCCACCTCTAACTCTGCAGTAAAGAATATTATAGGACAGATTTTAAAGACGTTTAGTTTCAGGCACTACCATTAAGTCTTTATAAAAAAAATAGACATTTATAGGTCTTTTAAAACGCTTTCCTTTGGGCCAACCATTTACGTTTCACATAGTGAATGAAAGCGCTTTCTCATTGGCTGTGGCAGAAATCAGGGTTCGAATGGAGCTGATCTTCACTGGCTGCTGCTCTGATAAGCTTTGTTTTCTTACATCCTGTTTCTCTCATTCCTTTTCCTCCCTCCCTCTCTCCTTTTTCTTCCCTGTTGTGCTTCGTCTCATTAGGACAACAAGAACTCCCCTCTTCTGCCTCCAGACCTGTTAAAGACTCTGGCAGACTTTGAGGAGGAGGAGGAGCTGCTCTTTACTAAACCTCATGATTTCTACCAGGCCTTGGCTGCTCCTCTTAGCTCTGCTCCTGGAAGGAACATCTTTGTATGTTGTTCTCCTCCTATAATGTCATGAGCGGAGTGGAGTGGATGGAGTTTTCTGTAGGGTTTGTTTGTGAAAAGAATCATGTATACACTGCCAGTCATTTTCTATCTATTCATTTTGTTCAATTCGTTCAATATTATTATTTTCCACATTTGGAAAACTGCCTCTTGTTTGAGCTTTGCCCATTTTTTTATGAGATCTAAAGTGGTTTAAGCATTTGACTGGTAGTGTACAAATAGTTATGTTAACCAATAAACAGATATTTGTATCAATGATACAGTGTTTGCCAGTACAGCTCTGCTCAGAAACTAATTGATTTACCTGTTGATTGTAGATTTTTGTTTTTTAAATGGTTAAAATGCTTGTACATCATCTTCTGTGCTTTTTCCTCTGCAGTTGCCAAATCAGTCAAGGCTGGACAGTGGAGCTGATGTGATTGGCCAGTCCTCTCTTCTCCCACGATTTTCCATTCAAGTAAATCTGCTGTAGCACACCCCCCCCCACTTTAGTGCTCTCTTGTTGTGAATCAAAATAGTCACCAGGTGGCAGTGTTTACTGTCAAACATGATTTGTTTGCTGGACTTGTCACATACTTAGCTCAGAGCTAGCTTAAAATACAATTAGGCTTAATTTTAATACTAAAATTTACAAAAATAAGAAGAACATCCTGTACACTATAGAAACTTGCAAATGTATCTAAACACGCTTTTTCACTCTGTTTCGGTCAAATGTTTCAGTTGAATAAAGATGTCTTGATAAATTTGCAAGTTTGCAGGATTTTCTTTTTATTTTGATGTTTGACTTGCGTTTGTTCATCTGTCCTATGCAGTTATCTGCAGGTGTGCATGTTTTGATTGATGCATTGTATTTTGTTATTTTAATAACAAATTAATGCTAACATTTCTTTAGAAATATAATTTACTGTATATCTTTTTACAGGAGAGCTCCTACCAGAACAACAGCATATTTAGCGAGGCCTACGGTAAAAATATGGCTCCTGTGTCAAAGCCTGATGCTCCCATGATGCACCAGGAGCCCTCACTTTACTCCCTGTTTGAAGGAACTCCCTGGTCCCCTTCACTTCCTGCTAGCTCAGGTGCCACATTGCGATCTGAAGCTTTGCACCATTATATAACGTATTTAAAATGACGATTCGCTTTGTTGTTTGTACAACAAGCAGCTTAATGTAGAGGAATATTAATAGATCACCAATAATCTATTCATGACACTAACATCTCCTGTTTTGATAGATCACTCAACACCAGCCAGTCAGTCTCCTCACTCCTCCAACCCAAGCAGCCTGCCTTCATCTCCTCCCACCCACAGCCACAGCTCCCTTCCCTTCTCCAACTTCGGCCCCATCGGGACACCCGACAGCAGAGACCGCCGAGCAGCTGACCGCTGGAAAGCTGATAAGACTGGTAATAATCTTGAGTGCATAATGGCTAATGGTTGTGTAAATGGATCCTGTTGTCTCATGGATGTTTTTACCCTGCTGTGTTGATACGTGATTGATCGTATTTGGAAATGTGTTATTTTTGGTCTGTGTTTGCTAGGGGTTGGTGGCTTTGGGTTGGACTACCTGCCTTCTGCTTCGTCCTCTTCTGTGTCAGAGAACAACAGCTGGCACCAGGGGGCGCCAACCAGCAGCTGGGCAGCCCAGGATATGCCAATGGAGGATTCCTCTAATGTCCTCCTTGACAGTTTTAAGGTACCGTAGGGTTTCCATGTATTCCACACATTTACACAGCAAATTCCTGATTCTGCAGTTTCCTGCACCTGACCGGCGCTCGGTCATGTCGTATTTTCTCAGTATTTTGTCTTACTAATCAAGTTTTCTTTCATCTTTCTGTATTCAGTCAATCTGGTCGAGCTCTATGATGCAGCCGGGTCCGTCTGCGCTGGAGCAGCTGCTGATGCAGCAGAAACAGAAGCAGCAGCGCGGCCACGGCAACATGAACCCACCGCACTGAGAGTCCACGGGGAAGAAGCACTTGTGTGAAACATGATTCAACAGAAGAGGTGAAACACCACAAGCTCCAATCGGAAATTTCCGGCATTACCTGCGCACGGAGGCTGGAGACGGCGAACGATGTGAAGCGACAGGCTCCAAAATGAACCGCTCGCCTGACCGACGAGGGACGTGTAGCCCTCTAACTCTCCTCTATCTCTCTCACTCACTCTGTCTGTCTCTCTCCCTGTGCCTCTACGGCAACTAGGGCGTGCGAGCACCTGACCCGTCACGCTGCTCAGAACGTAGCCACTGCAGAACACTGACTCTTGAGAGAATCTCTCAGAGACTTCCTCTCTGATTGCCACCTCACTTCCTGTGGGGGTCAAAGGTCATTCTCTTATCTCATTTAGGCTCCCTGACTTAAGACTCTGGACTAGACACCCTCATTGCCACCTGCTTTAATTGCTCTGTGTTACTGCCGCCAGGCACATGGAGAAGATGTTGGTGTATGTGTGTCAGAAAGGGATGTTTTATTGGTGGGCAGAAGTGGTATTATGAGGGACAAAAAGATAGAAGGACTTTATTGCTTTTTATTCAAAGTCTGGATTCATTTTCTCAAAGGTGGGAATCGTGTTGCTGTTTAAAAAAAAATACAAGGAAAAGTTGGACGAATGAAGGATGACGTGGTCAGTTGAACGTGTTCTTCTAGAGAACACACTCAAATATTAGAACATAGATCAACCCAGACGTGGATCTTGGTGTTGTCATGTACAGTCTGATTTTTAAGAAGTGTTTGGAGAATGGGATGGGGAAAGTCTCTAAAGTTCAAACCATTATGAAGCTTATAGCAAACTTTATAGCTCGATCAGTATCAAACAGAGCTGGGGTTAGTCTATAGATGTAGGATGTAGTATCATTAGCTGCAATAGAGACTGCAATTATTAACAATACTGTATTTTGTGACTTGTTCTGTAGCAGTTTTAGCTCTGAAATATTATTCAGTAAATATGTTCAATAGTTTACTGCTAACGGGGGAGTTCATTGAATATAAATGTGCCGCTCCCTTCTTCCTGCTCTCCTCCATTTCTTTAAGCGAATCTTTACTCTAGCTTAGCTTACGCCTAACAGCGTCTTTTGTTCATGTTCTGCCTTTTAATAGTTTATGCTTAATTGGCTCTCTTTGTGCCTGGTCTGTGTTTTCTCTTTTCCTTTTGTTTTTTTCTTCCGTTTTTTGTTTGGTCATGGTTGGCACTGTTGGAATGATGAAAAGACTGTGACGCTGTTAGCAGATGAAAGCCAGGGAGGACCGTTTTCCTTCTGCAGCCTCACAGCTCGCTGAATATAGCATCTCTCGGCCACTATCCTCAGATCAGCTTGAAAGCCACTAAACAAGTCTCCGTAGCCGCTAACTGTACTTAGACTGCAGAAAGACATCTGGAACAACTGTAAATGAGCTAGTTACGCTAGCTTCACGTATAGCTCTCGTTGCGCTTAGCGCTAAGGTATGTAGGCGGAGAAGCATCAGCCCAACTGCTGCTTTACTCAGAAATGTTCTGGTAATGTGTATCATTGGTTGCCTCAGATTAGTGTTATGTGACCCTGTTTCTGTACCTGGATTCTAAAATACTCTTAACTGATTTTCAGTAGAGGATATAGCACTGAGTAAACCTTTCAGAGGTCTCTGACCTTGTGTGGGTGGTAGAATTGTTTTGGGGCCATGGTTAGCATTGATAGGCTGAGATATCTATAAAAATGTTCACAGTGGTTATTTCTTCCTGGTTAAATGGCAGAGACGTTTTTGTTTGGCAAAGGTTATATGAAAGACGTAATCTCTTGTAAGATGAGAATAAAGCGTGTTTTTATTTTTAAGTAGAGAACATTTTATTAAAGACAAACTTTAAATGATGTGTCTATTTGCTGTGTGATTGTGCTTCTCTTGTTGCATTTAAAATTGTATTAAAAAATAGAGGAATAAATAATCAAAGGAACCTTAGAAGTTCGGTTAGGTCAAAAGATCATTTAAAAGAAAAGCAACGTTTCAATGGGAGCCCTGTGCCCCGATTTGTTCATCTGTTTTCCTTTTAGAATTATTCAACAAAGAGTTCCAGAATTCTGTGCTCTGATTGGTTGCTGTGGATGCCTAACATTCTTTTATCTAGGATGGACTTGTGGTGCATATGTGAATGTTTTTCTTATTTTGATACCCTGTATTTCACTGCATTGTAAATGTGGATTCCCCTGTTGTCCAGTATCCATCTTTTACTGTGGCTTCTGTAGTGATGTACATTAGCAATGGTGATCACAAGGACAACAGCCCTGCGCCTCTGCGCAATTATATAACATTCCAGTGGTAAAGCTTAAAAAAATACAAAAAAGCCAGCTTTTTACAGCAACTGCACAGATAAATTTACCATTTAGCAAAATTGTCCCATTCTTAAAAATTAAGTCTGCCACTCCTGAAATTCTGCATGATATACATCTTTCAGAATGCCTTGTGTTTTGGATGGAGATATCTGGATATTTTTGTTTTGTTTTTTAGAGAATTTTGTCAGGAAATAATTGGGGGTGAAGATATCTCCTGTAATGGGCTTGATTTGTGTTCTTGTCTTTATGTGGACACTTATAAACGCTGGAATCAGCTATGCCTTTAATAAAATAAACCATGTCCTCATGCAATTGTGAAGTCTGTTCTTTTTACATGTAGATGGTTCTATCTCTCTCTTACAATAATGTAGTAAAATGCCAATAATGGCATCAGATGGTACTCCAAAGTGCCTCCAAAAATACCATTATACCCTTTGCAAATGTTACCTTAAAACAATGACCTTCAGAAACTTTGAATTCTTAGTAATGTCAAATCTACACATTACATAATATACGTAGAGAATGTTAATGATTTGTTCTGGGGAAGACCAATATACAAGTTATTTTGGGATATATTGTTAAACTGTGTATTTTGTAATACTTAAAGTTTACTGTAAATCACAGATAAGTACGCATTGTGAGCTTTGTGTGCTCTCTAGAAATGTGACAGAATAAGTTCTTCCTAGAACATCCCTCAGCCCATCACCCACTTCCTGACAGGAAACCCGAATGGTTTAAGATCAGCTCACCGCATATGCCAGCTGCCTTATCATCTTTCTCCTCTGTTCAACTCTGTTGAACCGTTTTTGCCATTGAAAATTTCAATGTGTACTCGGGTATCACATTGAGTCAATCTATGGTAAGGCTCTACATAAACTCATGTCACAAGTTTCAAAATGTGTGTCTGCTTCCTACTCTGTTACAATGTTATTTTCATTAGTTTTATTAGTTTTACCAGACCCTCAATCATTGCACTGCATCATTTTGAGCCTTACAAACATTACCACAAAGCATCTATGTTATGTTGAGTTTCATTGTGTTAAATATCTAATGTTCAGATATGTATCATTAAAGGACACTTATGTTTTTTTATTAGTTAGCTTTAGTGTGTAATATAGCTGTTTGTGCATGTATCCAATCCACAAAAGTTATAAAACACAAAGTGAACACCAAATGGTGTTATTATCTCCAACAGAAAACACTTTTTCTAAACTGCCTTATTTCTCATTTGTTGTCCTGCCATTAGTTCTGTGGCTATATTATAAGTTTGCATAACATCCGCCTAGCGGCTGCTATTTTAATAGAAAGTATATAAAACCTGCTTAAAAATGTCGCAAGATTTTAATTTAAAAAACCTCGCTTCTTTTGCGAGATTTGTCGCTAGTCGCTGTTTTTAAAAGACGTCGCTAAGTGGGTGTGAAAAGTCGCTAAATTGGCAACACCGAAAACAATGTTTCGATTTGACAACAGCGGTGCGGGCCAGCTGACCAATCAGAGCAGAAACGTCACTCAGAAGGCGTTTACAGAAAAATTAGCTACAATCGGTAGCTGAAGAACAAACGCCAAACAATGAGTCTGCGGACAAAATTTCAAAGGTGGGCCCAAGTTATTGTTTTGCATGTCATAAATCTCGAATAATGTCCCAAATCAAGACAGGGAAGTCTAAATCGAGTTGCAAGTCCTTAACTTTAAACTTTACGTGTTAAAGTCTTTCCCAAAATTAGGCTCACAACATGAATTACTATTATAGTGCATTTATATATATATGACAGGAACGCTTAACTCCATAGACATGACAAAATAAAAGGCGTTCACGATGACCAGAATGCAGTTGATGCATTGGTTAGTTGTTCAAGTTGAAACGCTTGGTTAGTTGTTCAGGTGTGTCTGTTTAAGGCTGAAGATAGACTTGTCCGGATAGTGAATAAAGAGAGCTGCCCATCCCTGCTTATATTTACCAATATGTATAACTTTAGGTGAATGCATAATATCATAATATAATATATAAACCAAGTTTATATCAGTGCACTTTAACATGTTTAGTCACGAAACAATTTTGATATATTTTTTGCAAAGCATATATTAAATGCAAGGAATCGTGAGTTTAAGTGAAAGTAAATTATAACAATTTTAAATAGGTTTTGACCAGCAGGTGATGCTGTTTCTAAAGTGCGTCCGTAAAGAAATAAATCAGTGTCGGAATAATTCTATAATTTTTTGTGCCCCAGTGGGAGATTATATTGATTATACTATAGCTTCATACTCAGTTTGGTGCTTTAGGGTTTCTTTGTAGAATCACAGATATTCTACAAAATATCACGAGGAATGGCACAATTGTGTTTAAAATGTTATTCGATATGTATTTGTTTGCAAAACTGCAATAACACCTTCACAGTGCTGTTGTACTGAATATCTGCACAGCTGCGACCACAATCATGAATGTATCAAACCACAGAGACATATTTATTGTTTAAGACTTTTACAAGTTACATTATAATACTGCTTGTTATTTTCTTGATCCTCTAATTCTTACAAAGCCAATATTAAATACTCTTTATCATACAGGCATTTGTACTTTTTAAATGGGTGTAATGATGGACCGATTGAACATACTGTAAGTATTTTTGCATTTTGTAATTTTGTACAAATGTATTAATGCACTTTATGCCATAACCAATTTACTTCTGTTATGACTCCTGTTATATCTGACTTTACTATTACCTACTTGTATAATTGTAATTTCACTTGAACACTAGGGTAAAGCGTTACCAAATTTTTGAGCAAAATGTAACATTTTAAAATGTTTAAATGTCTCTAAAGAAAAGTTTTTAGACACCAGTTCGTCCTGATATTTTGAGCAAACTTAAGTTCATCTATTCCACTTGTCATTCTGTTTAGTATTTCGCAGTGGGGGGCTGTTGGTTTTTGTTGAGACGTGTTTCAGTGTGGACTGGGGTACCACAGTGATTCATTTCTGGTTTGACCTCGTACAAAAACCTCTCGTTGAAGAACACGCAGTTTAAATGCATGTCACCGCCCTGAATGACTCTTCTTAGGTTGTTACGTCGTCATCTCGTCCCCTCATTCCTGGCTATGGATTTAAACATTTTTAAAACAAGAAGAAGATAACCAGAAGACTGCAATTCACATTTTACCAAAGGAAACATTGTTTTTCTAACTTCATTGACACATAGCGGTTTAAGTGCATGCAGATTTTGTGCGGGCGTTTTGTATGGTGGGGTCGAGTACCACAGTGACAAATGTTTCATTAAGCGCCGTACAAAAACTGAGGATGGCACACTAATCTCTGTCTTCACCTGCATAAACCGATTTAAACATGCAATATCTGAATCAATTTCTGGACCATCAGAAGTTTGATCCTTTCTGTATTTTATTCGATATTTTGGAAGTATTCGTTCCACCTGCCGGTTCGTATTTCAATGGGACAGATTCAGCACAGCTATGTAGCTGGAACTATCATTCAAACGAAGCCAAACTGGGATTATTCAACTGGATATTTCACAACATCAGTTCAGATCTGTTTATAGTATATTTCTGGAGAGTTTAGGATAGTTTCTATTACCGAAGGATATTGTCGGGGGGCTGAATGAAGTGGAGACCCCACTAACATTTGGAAATCCCATCACTCTCACCGTCTTACCAAGTAAGTAAATCAGCTTACAATATCATTGCAATGCAGTTTTTTAACCCATTTAAGTCAGTGAAAGCATGCATTTTGGTCAGTTAGTTTTGGGTTATGGGTTAGGTCAGTTCTTAGTCCTAGTAGTGTTGTAGGGTCCTAAGCGTTTTTGTAAGGGTTACGGTAGCCGTGGATTTTCAGCTACTGATCCCTTAACCTTCGGAAAGCCGATTTCCCTCACTGTCGTACCAAGTAAGTCCTTGTGTTTCATTATATACACCTAAACATGTTCTGTAAAACATAGTTAAAAACTGAACCAATTTGCGTGAAACAGACCCTAGTAGTTGTTCTTAAACTACCGCGTTAAGTTCAGCTTAAACTTGAAGGGGATCACGAGCAATGTTAACTCGGCTTGTTTCTCTGAACAACGCATTCGTGGTAAATTCATTTGATGTTTTGAAAACATCTGCATGAAAATAATTGCAAGACTTTCACTGAAGGAAATATAAAATCATTTGTAAATATAAAACTCACAGACCGGGAA